>JAIUZE010015356.1:0-10285 GCA_022085475.1 Heliosperma pusillum
ACTCGGAGTTACTCCCCACTGACTGTGGCTTCCGTGTTTACATTTAATGCGGTCGACAGGTTTGTGATGCATGCTTGGGTACATTGACGAGCTAGCGAGTGAAGTATTACCTTGGACCTATATTCGGTTCTTAGGATTGTATTATTTTAATACACTCTTTTATTTCCGTATTTATTAGGGAGATATGTCTCCCGTTTTAGATACTTCTTATGTATAATATTATTTCCTTTTTGTTATGAACCTTTTTCTTTAAGACACCTTTGTTATGATGAATATATTTAATGGTAGGTTCCGGTTTTTAAAATTTACCGATTTTCACTCAAGTGAACCTATTAAAAACGTATTCTCATCTTTTATTTATTTAAATTACTTGTTTATCTTTCCGCAAATTCGAGGGTGTCACATTAACTGATTTTCATCTAGGAGAGCACTCACTATGACTGGGCAGTATTCCGATTCATCTTAAAAAGCATATTTTAGATTCGAGGAAAGAGGTTTAAGTTCAGGTTTATGTACTTCTGCCTTGGCAGGAGTATCAATTAAGCTTATGAACTCTTCAACTTCTTCTGACGGTATCTCTTTTCCAGTCAGGTCCTGTTCCAGCTCACTGATCTCAAAATTGTCGTTCTCAGAGATACCCTCTAGCAACATGATTGCTTCTAAAGGATCCTCGATTATTGATGGATACAGAGATTCATCAATAATTGAGTCGACAATATCAAGGAAACAGTAAGGTTCTTCAAGCATAGGGCTTTTCATTGCACTGTTTAAGTTATTGGTGACTTTATCATCACCTACTTCTAGTGTCAGTTTTCCATTCTTGACATCGATTATAGGGATTTGAGAATCTTCAGCCATGTCTAGCACAATAAAATGGACGGGAATGAAAAAATTTTCCTACTTTGACAGGCACGTCTTCTAAAATTGGGGTGAAGCAATACCCCTTGGAAGTGTATCTGCAGTGGGTTTGGAATGGTCTGAAAGTCGAACCATTTTCTTTTGTGAAGATGAAGATGGAGTGTTTTTTGAAAGTTGATTGGTTTTTGAGAATGGAGATGAGAATGGATCTTCTTCTCCTTCGAGATTAGATAAAATATCCGAGTATTTCTCACGAATACGATCTAAAATTGAAGTATCAGAAGCTTTTGAGATTTCGTTGAATAGCTTTTTTCTCCTACGCAGAGTCCTTTCTAGATCGGGGTCTAAAATGATAGGGGTCCCTAGTCTAGAAGATCTGGGCATAAGATTCGAAAGCTAAGATGAAAAATCAAGAGAGGTCTAAAGGAATTTGGGTTCCTAAAGACTAGATAAAACTAATTGCGATAAAAATCACAAGAAAAAGGAAAACTAAACCGTGCTCCCCGGCAATGGCGCCAAAATTTGATCCGGCCTGTCGCAAGCCCGATACAAAGATAAATTACCCAGACTAGGCTAATAACAAATTAATGTAATTTGGGAAGTAGGGGTCGATCCTCAGGGAGATGGTGTTTCCTATAGAATGTGAAATGACTCGCAATTGAGTTTTATCTAACGAGTTTCTGGGTTTTGGGATTATGATGTCTAAACTAACAAAAAGCATAAATGAAAACAAAATAAAAGCAAATGAAGATGAAAGCAATAAGGCAAATGATGAATTAACAATAATGAAAAGCATCTAGGGAAGTAGGTTCACACATGTAGATAGACATATTGATGAAATTCGATATAGGACATGCAAATAATTCATTGCGAGTTCGTAAGAATAATGTGTTCATTACAATCATAGATCATATGGTCTAGCAGGCTTTTAGGCAATTTATTAGGTCTTAATCCACCATGTCATGCTTTGTCTATTCAATTCTCGTATCTCTACCTTGGAAAAGAATTCCATGCTAGTCAATGATTTTGATCAGGAATCGTTAACTATCGTTATAGTCCAAACATGCGTTGACACAATGTTTAAAAAGCACAATTTCTTTTATCCAATTATCATCTTTTAATCAATCTAACATGGCTACCCTACAACCTAGAAAGGTGACTACTCACTCATGATAATGTTTATATCTAAGATGATGGTGATAATGCAAACTAGGATAGACATGTTTTAAGACTCTCTATATGGCGATAATAACGACGCTAATTGACAATCTAGGAAATGAAATGACGATTATAACAACACAAAAATGAATCTAGGATAATATGTAAAGAAGATAATAATCAAATAGAAAACAATAAGGACATTAAACAAAGGATAAAATTGAAATACCTAGGTGACGATCAACAACGAAAGTGATAACAATAATAGAAATCCCTTGCATAGAATAATCTTTCCTTGAATTACAACACTTGTACCCAACAAAGTAGATTACAAAGATGAAATTCTTATTGATCTAAGCTAAGGTTTTGATGTAGAAAGGACAAAAATAAACTAAGAACTAAAGATGAAAAGAAGGAGAAAATGATCTAGACAAGAGAAGAGAGGCTAGGCTCTCTCCTCTTTATCTAGGTTTTCTAACCTAAAGAGAAGTGTAAGAAGAGAAGAAAGGATGAAAAGAGGATGTAGAGATGTGAGATGTGTGATGATATGTGGCTGGAGCATCCTTTATATAGCATTAGGGTTTTGTGGGGAAGGGGTCGAGCATTGAACATATAGGACAAAAGGAGAAAGTTGAAGCAATTTGCTCGAAGCAGCAGGGATCCCCGATCGGGTACACACTTACCCGATCGGGTAAGTTGCACTCTGTGTCCTTTGACTCTCGTTTCATCTCCCCTTGCATATGATTTGACTTCCATCATCCCCCTTGACCTCTTGATTCGGGTTTGTTGATAGGGTTTGATGTAAAGCGATGAATTCTTCCGCCTAATTGATTGATCTTCCGACAAATGCGACATCGTCTTTACTTCTTCTCTCTTTTGAATTAGTGAACCTTCTTGAAATGCCTTTCACTTGGTCAAGCTTGCTTCTTCAAATCGTCGGGTTCTAGGCAAATGCTCGGGAATATAGAAAAAGGGCGTAGAAACGTCACTTTCCCTACAAAACAGGTTAGAACATAGGAATTTGCCTAGATGACGATATTAGCTCATAAAATGGCTTAACAAAGCACAAATGACATACAAAACTGAGCTAAATTGGGGGTTAAAATCATACAAATATTCACTTATCACCTGCCATTCCCCAAACCAGGTCCAGACGCGATGACAATGCGTTCCAAGCTAGAACGAAGTGCTGCATCAAAACGAAGATGGACAGACCCAAAAACACTCGGCGAACAGGTACGGAGGGTAAAGTAGAGCTTAGAAATACCCGTACAAGCTCTAAGCATAAGCAACTCACATTACGGGTCCTCAATCCTAGCAACTAAATCCATAAGCGCGATGGTCTTAGTCACTCTCTTCGCCACAAGCTCACTGCCAAAACAAGAGCAAGTACTGACATGCCCACCCAAAACAGAAACACCACGCAAAGGCCGGACAATGGAAGGAGGGAAAACACCAGGAAAACGACTCCGGGGATCCTCAGTAGGCCAAAAAACCTCAATCTTAGCGACATTAAGACGGAGACCAAACTGAGGACCATTTGCCATAATCAAATCCAAAACCTTCCCCACCTCCAAAGTATCCCCAACAATGGTGCTATCATCCAAGTACCAAGCCTTCACACTCAACTCAAAAGAGTCCCGTATCTTGCACACCAAGGGATGCAACACCAAAGCGAAAAGCAAGGGTCCTAAAGGATCACCCTGCTAGACTACCTGATAAGACCACAAACAATGTTCCCCATAATAAAGACGTGCAGGACTAGAGTAACAGAACTCCACCCAACGGGAAAGAATCGGGCAACGACGGCAAACTTCCAGAAGCATGGTGACACGATCAACAAGGTTGAAAGCATTCTGGAAATCAACCAGCAACATAGAAAGCCCCACATCCCCACCACGAGCCTCAATGAACCGATTCAAGGCATACAAGACAGCCTCTCCTCCACCGGACACCCCAACCCCAAACAAGCACCTACCTTAGAAACAAGACGTCTCCAGACGATACCAACAACAATAGGACGAACACCACCACCAGGTTTTACAAGCGGCGTGAGCGGAGCGCTAGCAATGTACTCACCAACAGCTAGTGGACATTTGCCCTCAAGAAAAAGATTGACCACCCTAGCAATAGAAGCGATCAGATCATCAGAGACAGCCACAACAGCGCCACTCAAGCAGTCCATAAGGTGTTGGGCACGAAACCCATCCCTCCCGCAAGAAGTGCCACGGGGGAAACTACGAATCATATCCAAAACCACAGCCGAAGAGGCAATAAGAGAATGATGATCCACAGGCAAAGGAGGCAAGGAAAGAGATGGGGCGACCGGGTGCTTCTCTCGCATAGCCTCAAGAGTGGCATCAGAGTAGGGGGCGACGCCAGAGGAAGAAAGCACCTTAACAGCTGCAGAATAGTGGCCATCAAAAATCTTCCGCCGACATTGGCGGAGGTTAAGCACACTCAAATCCAGGTCCTCCTCTACAAGAAACGAAGGAGGAACCTCAGCCAAACACTCCTGCAAAAGCTGCAAACCCCTTCCAGGCACCCCCCAAGCAAGAATAGCCCTGGTAATACTCTCTTCCTGACGCTGTCGCCTAACAGCAGTCCTACACTCAAGATTACTCCTAGGAACGAAGGTCTTAAGCAGACAGAGAGGCAACACAAGCATACGAACCCAGCAAGAGAGGTCACTAGGAGATCCAACCACATCATCCAAAACCCCCTTCAAAACCCGAGCAAACCCAAGACGACACTTAGGAGGAATAGATTTCACGGTGCGAAGGCCCAAAGATAATAACCGATCAAGCGAAGATATAGACCACTGAGCAAACCCAACCCCATCATCAGCTAAAAGAACCCAGGGAGACGGAGCAGAAGGTCTTGGAATACCATGAATAATAAAGTTAACGATGCCATCACAACAATCCGGAGGCGCAACAATATCACCCCGACTATGCCGACACCTAGAGCGAAAAGTATGAGTTTTAAAACACTCCCCACACAACCAAAGCCCCATCAGCTTCAAAGTAATCTCGGTATTAGAGAAAACACTCAGACTATCAGTAAGAGTTTGACGGGTCAGACCCATAGCATCACCAAGACAATGTCGGTCCTGAAAATGCCTTTGCCAGGTGGCCTTAGTAAGGCCCTTACCACGACCATCCGGACACTCATGAAGACTCGAAAAAGGACAACGAAATCGGAGTAAAACATGCATGAAAAACAGAGAATCCAAAACAGCAAAAGAAGAATAACAAAATTTACATGCATGAAAGTCAGCCCTAAAAAATAATCAAATCCACAAAAGCAAAAATGATGACAGCACACCGTCATCAGCCAAGGGAAAGCATTTCATGATACGGACCATCAAATGACGGCGGCACAGAAACCACACGGCAGCAGCAATTGACGGCAACCACCACCACGACCCTACTACTATCACGACAAGCAATTGATGGTTGCCTGAAGGTAGTTGGCCGCTAAGAAGAACGACGCAGTGGCGACGATGATGGCGCGGCAGCAGACACTGGCAATTCGACCACAATTCCGTCGTTCGTGCGGAGGCCACCCACACAGGCCACCCCAGGCGGCACTGGAGGACGGCAGTCTACGGTAAAGGCCCTATGGCGAGCAACCCCAAGCGACGCGCAACAGAGATTCAAAATTCTCCTGCCTCAACAGAGATTCAAAATTATTATTATTATTATTATTATTATTAATATTATTATTATTATTATTATTATTATTATTATTATTATGATTATTATGATTATTATGATTATTATTATGATTATGATTATTATGATTATTATTATTATTATTATTATTTTTTTTTTATTATTATAAGATGCACACAGCTTTCACTAAAATAAAAAGTATAGTTTTACAAGAAGTTGGTGGGGAGCCGAGAGACAATCTTATTATTATTATTATTATTTTTTTTTTTATTATTATTATTATTATTATTATTATTATTTATTTATTTTTTTTATTATTATTATAAGATGCGCGCAGCTTTCATTAAAATAAAATGTAAAGTTTACAAGAAGTTGGTGGGGAGCCGAGAGACAATCTGGGCCACCTCCCCCTTAGCTATAGAAAAACTAATTCTAGTGAATATATAAGCGGCCACCCGAGCCCCTGCATCCTGTGATACCGAGAATTTCTAAATCCGCTTGAGCAAGTCAATAGCGTCCGAACCCAACTCCCCAAGTGAAGAAAACAAGAAGGGTAGGAAACCATATTCGGCAGCCGCGCACAAATCCCTATACTTAGCACACTTGCGCTGAGCAGCATCACCGACAACCCCTCCCGGCACAATATCGGTCAGCCCAGTCTGCGTCAAGGGGGAAGACCCTGTCAAATCAACACACACATCATGCCCTCTGTCCCAGGAATAAAGTAGCAAATCCACAGGACAAAGAGATCCGCCGTGTCCGTCAACTAAACCGATATCCACCTCCCTACCCGAAGAAATACCAGACCTATAGCAAATGTCGAATAAGGTGTCACGAACAAGGTTATGCCGATGTTTGACCTTCAAAGTGCCAGTACAAGAGACAGCGTGGTCCCCATAAATATCACCAGCAAAAACCCGAGAGCAAGCAGGACAAGCCCTAGATACCACGAATAAAGGAACACCCAGACGATATCCCAACACACTACGGTAAGTCCTCCCGTTCATAGTCTGACACAACCCAGAGATAAGAACCGCACGCAACCAATCAGAGGAGTGGGCACCAAGCTGGGACTTCCACAATGCAAGCTGACGCGGTATCAAAGAGTAAACAGATTCTGCAGTAGCAGCAATCCTCGCAAAATATATGTCTGCCAATTTTTTCATAAGTTTAGGGGCAGCAATTTCACTAGGATCGCGTAATAAAGTAGAACCTGTAGTCTCCGAAAACATCTGCAAGGCATCATCAAAAGTAGGACCAGCATCCACAATACCTAAAGGCCGTAGTAACTTAACCTGCAAATCGGCAGACTGTAAACGGGACGCCAAAAACGCATAGTACAAAAGAGCATAAACACCGAGCCCACCAAGATGAAAAGGGAAAGTGTCAAGGCGCCACTGCCAATCCCCAAAATCTGGCTCAGATGCGGTGACAATGCGTTCCAAGCTAGAACGAAGTGCTGCATCAAAACGGAGATGGACAAACCCAAAGACTCTCGGCGAACATGTACGGAGGGTAAAGTAGAGCTTAGAAATACCAGTACAAGCTCGAAGCAGAAACAGCTCATATTGCGAGTCCTCAATCTTAGCAACCAAATCCATAAGCTCAATGGTCTTAGTCACTCTCTTCGGTACAAGCTCACTGCCAAAACTAGGGCAAGTACTGACAAGCCCACCTAAAACAGAGACACCACGCAAAGGCCAGGCAATAGAAGGAGGGAAAACAACAGGAAGTCGACTCCGGGGATCCTCAGCAGGCCAAAAAACCTCAGTCTTAGCGACATTAAGATGGAGACCAAACTGAGGACCATCTGCCATCATCAAATCCAACACCTACCCCACCTCCAAAGTATCCCCAACAATGGTGCCATCATCCAAGTACCAAGCCTGCAAACTCAAATCAAAAGAGTCTCGTATCTTACACACCAAGGGATGCAAAACCAAAGCGAAAAGCAAGGGGCCCAAAGGATCACCCTGCTAGACTCCCTGACAAGACCACAAACAATGTTCCCCATAAAAAAGACGGGCAAGACGAGAGTAACAGAACTCCACCCAACGGGAAAGAATCGGGAAATGACAGCGAACTTCCAGAAGCATGGTAACACGATCAACAAGGTTGAAAGCATTCTGGAAATCAACCAGCAACATAGAACGCCCCACATCCCCACCACGAGCCTCAATGAACCGATTCAAGGCATGCAAGACAGCCTCTCCTCCACCGGACACCCCAACCCCAAACTGAAGACCAGCAAAATAAGAACACAAAGAGGGACCAACCAAACAAGCACCTACCTTAGAAACAAGACGTCTCCATACAGTGCCAACAGCAATAGGACGAACACCACCACCAGGTTTAATAAGCGGCGTGAGCAGAGCGCTGACAATGTACTCACCAAGCGCCAGTGGTGTAACAACCCGAAATATACCCTATTTTTCTAGGGAAAATATTAACGGACACTTTTCAGCAAACTTAAGTTTTAAATTAGAATTTATTGTTTCCAGTCGAATTTGGAAATTCCGAGTTCGTATTTGGAATTTTTGGGAGATTCCATGAGAATCCCGTTTTTAAGTCATCTTTGACTTTTCTTGACTTTTAAGTCGTCTTTGACTTTTCTTGACTCATTGACTTAAGTCACTTTTAAGTCGTCATTAACTTTTCTTGACTTTTAAGTCATCATTTACTTTTCTTGACTTTTAAGTCGACTTTGACTTTCGTTGACTTTTCCCGACTCACCTCGTAATTTTAAAGACCGAAATTATATTTGAAAAATACTAAATTTAATTTATTTTTATTAAGATTTATTTGAATTTATGATAATTTAATATAATTATTTTGAATTTATTCGGAATTAAAGAATAACTTTTATGATTTAACCCCAAATGTCATTTAACTATTCCCTAGTCAACTTAAGTCCCGAAACAAACCCGGAACCCGACTCTTGCATGAGTCACAGTCCAGGTCATCTTTTTCCACTCACTTTAGAGATTTTCATTCTTGCGATTAAATCTAAACACAAATCTCTAAGATATTTGTTACTTTATCGATACGTCAACTTAAAATCCGAAAATCGATTCAAAAAACAGACCCGTTCTTATAATACCTCAACGATCTCCTCTCCTTCTTTAAGATAGACTATTTGCCTTTTCTTTTGATTACAATAACATAATATCTAATTAATATCTAGATATTTCATTAAACAATTATAAAAAAACCCGAGTCAATTCCGTAACAACAATTTCAAAACCCGACTCCATATTTCTTCTATATGTACACGGCTCACACCCATCCACTTACTCACTAACAACCTTTCCATTTTACAATAAATCAACTTAAGATCAAATTGATACTTTCTTTAATCGTTCTTCATCGTTCTTCGTCGTTCTTCTTCGTTCTTCGTCGTTCTTGAGCAAAATCGTCATAAAACCTTCATTTCTTATTCAAATCCGTCCTAACTTATATTTCTAGAATCTCCTCTTCACTCTCCATCTTCAAGTACTGTTTATTTTCAATTCCGACAAAATCGTTTTCAACACTTTAATTATGGAAAATCAAGTTTTAATTCTAATAATGTGTTCTTGTCATGTCTTAAGGGGAAGATTTTGAAGACGAGTTTGGTGATCGTTAATCAGAAGAAGATTAGTATGTGACGGGTTTTGATTCTTAGTTCTTATTATTTTGGTGCTACTTGATTTTAGCTAGCTAAGGTAACGATTCCGAGTTACTCGACGAAAAATGTTACATATCTTTAGTTGTTGTTTATAATTTACGGTTTTTAAGTAGTAACATGATAGGGGGTTATGATTATTATGTTGTATGAATTTATGACATGTTTTAGTGTTCTTGATAAATTTGGATGATGTTCATAATCATGATTTTTGTATGGATGGTTGTTAAAATGGTTGTTTGTTAATTAATACATGTTGGAAATATTTTGGTGTTGGTTGTTGGTAGAACCGTGTATGGGGCTGTTTAGGGGGGGTTGGAAACCGGACCCAAACCAGGCGGTTCAGCCCAGTTCAGGCCGGTCCAGGCCGGTTCAGACCCGTTCTGGATTGGTCCGTGTATGGGTCAATTGCTTTGTGTCGATGATTGATTGTTTTGTTGTTGTTTTGACGGGTTTTAAATATGTTAAGCATGCGGGAAATATTAAGAAACGGTTCTTAGAAATGATAAACAAAACCGGTCCAAAAATGAACCGTGGGTCCCCTTGGACTTGTGACGGTTTTTGAGTATTGTTATTTTATCGTGTTTTGTAATATTTAGTAAGTGGGAAATTTTAATAAGTAAATTATTTAATTAAAAGCTTTTCATTATATTATTATTTCTCACATGTTAGAAATTATAATACGAGATTGTAGTTTAATTTTATATCCTTAAGTCAAGCGGGTTTTCGTATGAAGTAATAATTCCCATGTTAGGAATTGATTGAAATAGCATGAACTGATGTGATATTCTTATGTTCAAGCCTCGATGGCTAAGACTCTGTTTCTAGCCGGTTTGGCCAAACGGGTTTGGTCAAACTAAGATCTAGTCAGCCCCGTTTTGACTGATGACCCGTCGCGGGACTCGGGTCGGGGATTTGTTTTCAGGTA
>JAIUZE010015357.1:0-48119 GCA_022085475.1 Heliosperma pusillum
CGTTAATGTGATATTGGTGGAGAACCAGGGTTATCCCACGACTGTGGCGTTCATGTTTTTCATGAATGAACAGGTTGCTTGCATTGGATGGCTTTTTGCTTTGACTATTTTGGGTTCGGGTGTGAGCTAGCGGGCGTTGTCCCTGGAAGTTTTCACCTCTAGACGATATTAGCTAGTTTTGTTAAACACTTGTTCTTTGCTAAAATTTTAAGAGACCCCGTCTCTTTGTTGTATTTCCGTATTTAGTTTGTAACATTTTGACACACCTCGTGTTATATATCTTGCATGTTTAAAGGTTTTTAAAATACCGTATTTCCGCATATTATTTCACATGCTTGTATGTTTTATATTTCCGCATTCGCGAGGGTTGTAACATAGGAAGTGGAAGTACCTAGAAATTTTAAAATTCGATTTTCTAACATAAGAGACTTATGAAACTAAATGGAATCTATGCAAAAGAATGATGTATTTGGATTTGTCCAATAATAAATCATTCGATAGACATGAAAATGTTTTATTTAGAGTTGTCCAATTATAGTTGCATGGATAGACATAAACATGTCTGCAATAGCTAAGTTAATGCGTAACTATGATTAGATCCAAATCATGAGTGAAATATCTCAGAGTAGGTGTTTACAAGATAAACAACAAAACCACATGACCAAATAGGGATTTGGAATGGGATGTGTACATGACACAAGTCTAAGGTTTCTACCAACCCTTAGAGGTTATTATAATCTTCTCTATTATGAGATATAAGAAGAGTTTCACTCGAATTGTCGAGAAATCATGTTAAGACATGAAGTTCAGTGGGAGAGATTGTCTTCCACGTGAATGACGTATCACTCATTGTGAGTGATGTATTCATATTATCTTTTTGAAAGAAGTGGTTGGATTTTAATACAGGTTGAGAGAGGGAAACATGTATACTAAAATCAATATCTATTGTGGAATAAAAGATTTTAGCTTGGCATTTAGAAAAGTGTCTTATCGATAAGATCCTTTATTAGTTTTAACAAGTTGAATAGGTTATTCATGTTGATGAAAGTGGGATCACTATGAAAAGGTCATAGTCATCAACTGAACCTAAGAGTTGATGATCACATGAGTACTATTACCTCAATCATGTATGCCATTACATGCACGTACCTAAATAAACTGTATGTTGGGAGCATGACAAACCTATAACAAATCAATCCACATGAGTGTCATTGAATAGCCTACAAGAACATCCATAAGGTTCTCAAGGAGAACTTGGGATTCATTCTTGTGTTTGGTACAGAAATTTGGATATGTAGTAAAGGTTACACAAACCCAAATTTCCAAACTTATAAGGATTTATCGAAATCCTATGCGTACTTTTGTTATACGAGAAGCGAATAACTAAAAGGATGATTGAAGAGTCGATCATTACAAATTGTACAAATAAAGACCTAGTACATTATGATGAGGATAAGGTGGCTTACAAGGAGCTAATGGTAGATCCTTTCACCTAAATACCTATCAGTTATTATGATAATTAACGAGTGGGAGCATCTTTCAAGTTAAAGAGCCCAACACTAGATAGAGATCTAAACATGTACGTAGATGAGTTCATGTTATTAAGAATAACGTTGGATGGAAGGAAAAAGCAATTCACAAGGTTGGAATAAATGAATACATGGTATATTCACTACCCAAGCCATTATTGCATTTAATAAGATCGTCATGAATTTTCATGGACAAAATAAACTTTAGATTCTGTGATATTAAACAATAACATTGTGTTCATTGTTCATATATGATAATCACATTTATCGTTTCAGTTTCTAAGTCTCGTTTTTATGCTTTATTATATCCAAATGGGCTGTAAAGACAATTTTGGACCCCATTAAAGTGGACTGGATTAACATAGCATTAGCCTTTAGTTGCTTATACGAGGTGACTTCTCCAAGTGACTAGAGTGTGATGCGATTGATGACAAGTTCAAGTGGCATAAGGTCATCAGGGATGACCAGTCGATCACATAGACATAATGTAAGAGACAATCTGTCGGGTAGTGACCGCTTATAGAGTTCTGGCAATTCCAAAGCACAAAAATTATATAAAGTGCATAATTACTATCAAATAAATTACAAAGTGTACTAATAATTCAATAAGTTTAATTTATGTATATAATTAAAAGTTGATAGAGAGTAAGAAAAAACAATCTTTAAAAATTCTTCACAATATTAAAAAAAAAATTACTGAATACGTTTCCATCTTTTTATATTAAAATAACATACAATATAAAATGCAAAACTTTACAAAGATATATTAGCTACCTATTTAAAAAAACATAAAGCATTTACGAAAATTATGTTCATAAAACTTTGTTAATTCAAAACTGCGTTAAGGCGAATCAAATATTGGGTTATTTTCATTTTCTTTTATGATACATGTAACTATGTTGCTTAATTATTTTTAGGTACTTTACTATATTTCATACTTTGTTTGCAAGGACTATAATTATTTTTAAAATATTGATACACAATATAATTTAAATAGTAAAATCGTGCAAATCATGTACGGGTTTAAAACTAGTTACTTAAAACAAATCATCTAATTTGAATTGTACTTAATCTTGTTCGATGTATCCAACTATATCGTTTATGTCAAATAATCTTGTCAATCATAAGAAAACATCGATCATAAAGGAAAAGACAATTAACCATTACAACAAAAAAACTATACAACACAACTGTAAAAAAAAAAACTATACAACAATTGATAACTTTGATAAACGAAAAAAACTAAAATGTCACATCATAACTAAAAATCTGTACAATAAAATTGATTGTAAAATTAATCTCTAAATCATAATCATAGTATTTGTATACAAAAACAAAGAATAAAATAACTCAACATGGATTGAGCTAATATATACAGACCATATATATACACAAACAAAAATGTAGGTCTTATGCACATAAGCCTCTTGGTAGAGTTATAGTACACGTGTACGTTCTCTTAATGCAAACAACTTTGCAGATGAGATTATCTTATTATAATTATTCTTGTTGTTGTTACTCTCATAATTATCATCCTATACATTATTATTTATTATACAAAGTACACATTAGTTGTATCTAATTGAAACGTGGGAATTTGGTTTTATCCTTTTTTTTTTTAACTTTCATTTGAATACATCTTCTCATATTATTTCCTTTTTTAAAATATTAAGTAGTTTTTCAGGTTGGACTCTCTAATATCGCTTGAATCTCAACTTTTAATGCGAGAGCTCAAAAGTCTGGACTCTCTAATATCGCTCGAAAACATCATGTTTTAATTCTATAGAATAGAGAATAGATAGATAGAATTATATATATATATATATATAATATATATATATATATATATTATATATTATATATATATATATATTATATATATATATATATATATATATATAGAAAGGTTCAAATGAGTCCCTCATATTTTTTGAGTCCCTAAGTCCTCCTAAGAGCCTTTAGATCTTTAGATATGGATGGTTGAGATTAGAAGCAAAAAGTAACCAATACACTAATACATTCTTTATCCACTAATTAATTGTCTTTCTCTCTCTAGCTTAAAGTTGATGACATTTTAGCATTTTTAGGGTGAGACTTTGTTTTCAAGTATAAATTTTGTTTTTCTACGAGTGTACAGTTTTACAAGTGTAACTTTTATCTTTTCCGAGTGTAACTTTAATTAAAAAAAAGTGTAACTTTATACTAAAAAGCGATTTTACGCCAAGTTTTTGACATTTTACGTATTTTTAGAGTGTAATTTTAGCCTTTTACAAGTGTAACTTTAATCTAAAATAGTACAACTTTATACTAAAAAGTGATTTTATGACAAACTTTTGACATTTTACGTATTTTTAGAGTATAACTTTAGCTTTATACAAGTGTAACTTTAATCCAAAATAGTCTAACTTTATACTAAAAAGTGATTTTAAGACAAATTTTTAACATTTTACGTATTTTTAGAGTGTAACTTTAATCCTTTACAAGTGTAACTTTAATCCAAAATAATGTAACTCTATACTAAAAAGTGATTTTAAGACATGTTTTTTACATTTTACGTATTTTAAGAGTGTAACTTTAACCTTTTACGACTGTAACTTTAATCTAAAATAATGTAATTTCATACTAAAAATTGATTTTATGACAACTTTTTGACAGTTTACGTATTTTCAGAGTGTAACTTTAGCTTTTTACAAGTGTAACTTTAATCCAAAATACTGTAACTTTATACTAAAAATTGATTTTAAGACAAGTTTTTAACATTTTACGTATTTTTAATATGTAACTTTAACCTTTTACAAGCATAACTTTATTCCAAATATAGTGTAACTTTATTATTTTTTGATTTTTTGTAATTGTTAGACAATTTTATAACATTTTAATCTTTTTTAAGGGTAACTTTACCCTTTTGCAATTGTAACTTTAGTTATTAATAGTGTAAATTTAGTTTATTGAAAGTGTAACTTTAGTCCATTGACAGTGTAACTTTCGTTTTTTAAGGGTGTAACTTTCATTTTTTAAGGGTGTAACTTTCGTTTTTTAAGGGTGTAACTTTCGTTTTTTAAGGGTGTAACTTCGTCCACCAACAATCTCCATCGCCTCAACAATAACACCAAATAAAACAAAAAATAACAAACATAACTATTTTTGTCATTAAAATAACGACTCTGAGTACGATTGTTTTTTTCAAAAATCCACTTCTTATTTTGTAGATCTAAGTTTAAAATAAACTAATAAGAAAAAGAGTAGATAACTTATTGATTTTTGAAATTAATAATAATTTTTAGTAGATCTAAAAGAAAAGGAAAAAGAAGAAAAGAAAAGGAAGACTAAATCTGAAAAAAAAAATACCAACACCCACCTCACACACCCAACACTCACCACCCAGCCCCCCACATGACCACCATTACCCACCAACAAACCCATGTCCCCCCACCACGACACCCACAAAACACCATGACACACCAAACACCAAAAAAAAAAAGAAATTCGGCAGCAGAGGAGGCGCCGAGGAGGAGGTGGCAGAGAAGGCGGCGAGGAGGCGTAGATCTAGTTTTTCTTTAGATCTAGTTTTTTTTGTTCATGTGGTTGGGTGGTGGTGTGTCTGGGGCTGTCGGCAGAGAAGAGGAGGTAGGGCGGCGGTTGACAGGCGGCAGGAAGGAAGACTGGAGGAGGCAGAGGAGGGTGGTGGTATGTCGTGGTGGATGGAAGGCGGTAAAGGAGGAGAACGACGGTGAGAGATGAGGATGGCGACGGGATGGCGGCAGAGGAGGAGGAGAGCGGCGGTGGGAGACGAGCAGTGCGGCGGTGGTTGTTTTTTTGGTGGGGACAATGAGTGGTGGTGGTAGTGGTGTCGTGGGGACAATGGTGGTTGTTATTGGTGGTTAAGGGAGTTTTTTTTTGTAGATCTAGTATTTTTTTTAGTAGATCTAGTTTTTTTGTTTGTTTTTTTTAATTTTTTTTTTTTGGGTTTTTTTGGTGGCCGACGGTGGGAGGTGGTGGCCGGTGGTGGTAGGTGTCGACTGTGAAGAGAATTTAAGAGGAAGAGAGAAAGAGAATAGGGGAAGAGATTTTAGAGAGAAGGAGGAGTGAATTTTAGAGGGAAGGAGGAGTGAATGAATTGTGAGAGTAGTGAGTTAGAGGGAAGTAGGTATTAGTGATTTAGTGGTTTAATTAGTGAGGATGTGAGAGAAAGTGGGTTAAACACATATTTAATGACCATTTTTGTGTTTTCATCTCAACCATTGATCTCCAAGATCCAAGGGCCTCTAAGAGGACTCATGGACTCAAGGTTTTGGGGTGAACTCATTTGATCTCATTACTATATATATATATATATATATAAAATGATTAGCAAAGTCGTTCAAAAGCACCAAAAATTTACTTATATTGGCAAACTCGTTCAATGATTGGAAAATACGGCGTAGTATAGAAATTGAATAGGAGTTGTTGGTAGATGAATTTAGATAAATTAAGACAAAGGCCTAAGCTCAATTCCTTCAACAACAAGACTGTTCTTAACATGGAGTCTTTCAATCTCCTTGAGAGTCATTTCGAATACCACCCTTTCAACTTTGTCCTGGACACTTACTTGACACCTTCCCATCTCGATCTCCATCCATCCGTCATCTCTTATCCTCGGAAGCACCTCTGGGGAGATGTGTGTCCTCCATCCATACTCATCACGGCTGGGTGCTTTAAGATAGACTTGCTTAATTTCATCATTGTGAATGTCATCTATTGGTAACCCATCTTCACCAACCCTTGACAAGGATACCTTCACTGGCTGTCCAAAACCAGTTCTACTTCGATGTTCAGATTCAATCTTGAACACGAAATATGCACCATAGGTTGTGCCTTTTGAGAGCAATTTGGTGTGTATTATGCCTTGGATCTCTAACCAAAACACGTAATTAAGCTTAGCACACTCAGGGAACCTACATCGATACATATCATTGGAGAAGAGCATATTAGTTTGTCATTTGATTGTCATGTAAAATACAATACTCCTTTTATTAATTTGTATATATAATTACTTTTTAAAACACATACTACCTCCCTTCAACTCCACTCTACCATATTCACTATTCTACACTATTCATGTGTAAACATCTAATTGCATTTTTCTCTCAATAAATAAGTGAAAATATATTCATGTGTGATCCGTCTTTACGAATACATTAAAAATATCTAACTTTTATAATTTTTGCAAATACGTAGCTAACGATATTTACCGCGTAAAACACGCGTTGGCAAACGTGAAAAAGTAAAGTGGTAGAGTGAAGTTGAATGTAGGATGATATATCTCATTTCAAAATCGCTCAAAGTATATGAGCAAGTAATGTGAACAGTATAATCTCACAAACAATTCCGTGACTAATCTATTCTAAATATTTTTTAAATATATTTTATAAATTGAAGGTTAAAGGCTTATCTTTTAAAGGGAAATTGCTATATTTAAAATAATGAGCATGAGAAATAATATATTTTTGAAAGTTGAAAATAAGAAAAACACGATGAATAAATGGATATGTTTTGATAAGTTTCGAAACTAGGTCATAAATATTACGGCGTATTTTGATATGTTTCGAAAGTAGGTCATAAATATTATCCCTTAATTAAAAATATTATATTTTGATGTGTTTTGAAATTAGGTCATAAATATTACCTCTTAATTAAAAATATTACTCGCTCCTATTCTTTAAGTTCTTCCACATTTGTTTTGGAAAAATATTTAGTGGTATGATAACGTATAAATATAAATGAAAGTAAGCGAGAGAATGTGGGGTCATAAATTATTATTACCACAAATAATATACAAATAAGTAAAATTGAAGATCTTAATTAATTTATCGTTTTAGAAAATGTGGAAGATCTCAGAAAATACGAGAGAGTACCAGCTAACTATTTATGATTGAGAATGTAAATCCGTTAATAAGAAAGGTTTAAGTACCTGGATTCAGGTACCAATTCCCAACTCCAATATTCAGGGGTGCTTCCCCAAATAACAGATAAGGCCTGAGCACCTAGCATATAGCATATCTTTCCACTCCATTTGTCCAAGGCCAAGCTCTAAATAATACGACTTAATCAGCAATCACCTTATACTAATGTCCATTTCCATTAATTAGTTAAAACAGATTAAGTGAAGGAGTTACTATGCTCATATGTCCGAAATATTGTATATGTTAAATTAGTGATTTAAAATTAGTTTGATTAATTAATTAATTTAGAAAAAAAATTACAAATAAACACCATATATTAACGTATTTTTACAAATAACCACCATGTATTTGCACTTTTATAAATAACCCCAAACTTTCATCTAAACTCCCCAATTACCACCATATTTCTGCCTGCGACTCGATTTTTCTTATTTCCCGATTCGTTAAGTAACATTTTACGTAAATTACTGTTAGAACCACACTTGGTTGATGATGCCAAGTTTCATTGTCATTTAATGGTTTGCTTCTTAGTTAGGATTTATAAAATTTGAAACTATCAATTAATTCTCAAGGTTAGTGCAAGGAAGATCGAAGATGAAGAAAACCTTAGCCTAAGTCAAATGTTGTAAACGAGGTACTGTAACATTTTTAGTTTGTCAAGTGACTGCAAAACCATGCAACAGTGCAAGTCACTGTGTTTTATGATACAACGAAAGGAAAATTTCGAAAATGTCAAAAGTGTTAATCTTTATAATTAACTCTTATTTTCAAAAGGTTGACTTACTTTAAATAAGAAAATAAAACAAGAGGAGTGTATTAGGATGTTAAAGCTAATCTTATTGAAATATTTTTTCCCAAGATTTATGGAAGATTATATTTTATTTCCCAAGATTTATGGAAGATAATATTTTCCAAATTTTTTATAGAAAGATTTATCTCCCATAAAACTTTATGGAAGATACTCTTTGCTTTGAAAATGGAAAGATTTCTTAAGCCTACAAATCTGATTTTTACTTTTGAAATATGATTAGAATCTTTCACCCATTTTTTCTTCTATAAATAACTCCTTATTTCTCATTTATTCCCAAGACTTTTAAGAGCATTTATTGAGAAACTTTGTAAATTCTTTCTGAGTTTAAAGCTTTGCTTTCAAGTGTTTGCAAAATCGTTTTAAGTTTTAAAGTCTTCAATCGTTTTTCGAAAGAGCTGTAAATCTCCGTGTATCAGTTCGCTGCACTGTGACATCTAAGTTTGTTCCATGATCTCGTGTTTAGGTCTTAATTGTGATCTCCATGTTCATTAAGTGAACGTTTGAGATTAAAGACTTTGTAAACCTGTGAGATAGAATACATAAACTCTTGAAGCGGAGTAACTTTAAGTTTGAGTGCAACCGGGGTTGGTTAACGAGTTATTTTCATTGTAAGGGGTTTAGTAAGATTGAGTAAATTTTTAAACAAGCAATAAAAAAACATTGGACGTAGGCTTCGGAGCAGAAGTTGAACCAATTTAAAAATATCGTTTTGTTTGTTCATTTACTTTCACATTCCGCTGCTTATTATTTACTTACTACTCATCTCGTAATTTTGTCTACGCCACAGTCTTCCATATTGTGACGTATTGCATATCTCGCTACTTTGTCTGTGTCACAGTCCTTCATACCGTGACTCAGACCTACGGTTACTTCTTGTGAACTTAAATTCAATTAAGTTTCTCAAGTCTCGTACTTAATTGTTCTTGCTTGTGTTATCAAATAACAACGTTAAGTAGAAATTTTTAAAAGTACATCTAATTCACTCCCTCTCCCTCTTAGGTGTTAATCGTTCTTAACTCTTCAATTGGTATCAGAGCCTCGTGCTCTCGATATTGGTTAATACCAACAAGTTGATCCTTTAGTTATGGACTATTCAAAACACACTAAGTATCCCATCTTCAAGGGAGAAAACTATGGTTGGTGGAAACACCGCATAGAGAACTATGTCAAAAGTGATGACTATGAATGTTGGTTGTGTTGGAGCTAGTGTCCTCCACAGTTAGTGTGATAACAGCTAAGGTTCACATGGTATACTTTGTATTATAATCAGTTGATTAACGTTTATCGATAACGGTTGGCTTGCTAGATAAGTTTGACGTTATTGTCATACAGATGGCGGTGATCAACTGGTCCCTAAAAGTCAAACCTAAAGGATGTGATTGAGAGATGTGATTATTTGAGAAAATAATCATATTGATGCCTTATTAAATGACTAAAAGGTTAGTCGATGTATTTGACTAAAAGGTTAGTCAATGTGATGATGATACGATTATTTAATAACGATTAAATAATGTTAGCTGGTAATTGAATATAAAATGTTATATATAATCAATGTATATAATGTTGGTCTAAACTAAATATAAACTGTTATATTTAAGTTGGCGGATATGTATTACACGATATTATTATAGTGTATTGGTCCGGCATTACTCGGTTTATGTAACGGTCCATTACTAGTAATAATTAATACATATTATATTATGTACATAATAAATGAGATGCAAACTACCAATTAGAGGTTGAGTTAAATAAGGAAACTAGGTTTCCCTTCTTTTCTCTCTTTTACACGGTACAAGGAGGGAGTATTAAGAGGAGAAAAAAACCCTAATTGCTACTCTAATCTCACGGCACACACAAAAAGAAAAAGGAGAAGAAAATTCTGATTTTGAACTCTCTTATTCATCTTCATATTCATCATCAATATACACACAAAGTTAGAAGTAATTTTGGGTATTCGTTCTAGTACGCCGAAGGCATTTCTTGAACCATCTTGGGTGTTACGATTAGGAGAATACCTAATTTGGTATTTGTTCTTAGGCCTTTATCTAGGACCGAAGGTTATTTCTTAATCTTTTGTTTATATTATGCAATTTCATTTATGACTAGAAATTCATATAGTTATAATTTCATTATAATCCGAAAAATTTAAAGGGAAGTATACCGATATTTCCCACAAGTGGTATCAGAGCCTTAGGCTATGAAAATATTTTATATGTCTTTTTCATTAAATGATTAGTATAATTTTATAAAACAAAAAGAAAAATTGCTGGGTTTTTTTTCCCTAGCCGAGAATTTTTTTTCATGGGGGCCGTGAGTTTTTTTTTTTTTTTTTAGGGTTCCTTTTAATTCATATATGTTGTTGTTTTAATTGGTTAAGATAATAATATAATGAATTAGTTGATGTTTTGATTTAATGAGGATTAAATTGAAATGAAAAAGGAATTTGTTTTGGATGTTAAAGAACATTCATTGTGCTAATTTTTCGATATGAATATACAAAACAATTATGATTAGTTGAGTATTTTGATAATCGATTAATCATGATTTGGATATTCATTTTAAAAGGTTAATTTGAATCATCTAGTTTGTATCAATGTTTAATAATGATTAGATGTTGAATGTTTGTACCGATCTAGTTTTATTAGCATGATCAAATTAAAAAGATTAATTTGTGTTTGTTTTTTTTAAACCGAGAAAAATTTTAAAAAAAAATTTTGTACCTGCTACTGTTCACGGGCCACTGTTCATCCGTGAATAGTGGGAAATTTTTTTTTTTAAATTTTTTTTGTTTTGTTTATTGCATTATAAAGATTATGTATGTTGATTATTGTTGTGAAAAACTTCACAATGATAGATACCCTATTATTTTAAAAAGGTTTAAAATAATGTTGAATTTAATTTATGTTATACCCGATAATATGAATTAAATTGGATTATGGTTGATTAAAAGTGTTGTGTACAATTAAGAAATTGTCACATAATTTTGATCAATTTAAAGGTGGTTTGGATAAATTAATCATCATAATTAATGAATTATGTATTGAATGTTTAATTTATTTTGTTGATGCATTTTGTTATGTTGAATGAATGAATGAATGGATGAATGGATTATTTTGGTATTTTTACAAGAAGTTGTAATTTGTATTGCTTAGTGTGGCCTTACTAGATTGTGTTATCGTAATGATGGTAACATGGTCTTTGATGCATTTTGAGATCTCGAATCTCCCCTTTGTAATCTTTAATTATAATTTTAAAATTAGAATGTATATAGGTTTATATTTTGTAATTTTTAAAAATTGTATTTTTGAGAAAACCAAAGATGGAGATCGGATAGCTCACTCCCGCTACATGGACCAAGATCGGATAGCTCACTCCACACTAGGACTTTGTACTTTGATTTTCTTTTTCCGTTCTTATTGTTTTTCTTCTGCATGATAGTTAGTGCATCATATTCCGCCTAAACCAAACCACCTACTACAACTTAATTGCATGAAAATTGACTCATATAGATTGTATGTTAATTATCATGGACATCCAGATGTCACTCAAAATTCTAAAAGCTATCATCTTAAATTATTCATTCTCTAAATGCTAGATCATTCGTTCACTTAAATGAATAAAATTAAAGCTGATGGACCTTCCTCTAAAACCCAAAATTGAGATTAGTCTTTATAGGGAAAACTGCTATGTCTCCCTTCTTCGTCGGTAGGCATATAGGACCTTACTCTCCATATGATACCTTCTACGTTGGGTAAGTAGTATGTGTTGACCTATTTTACCTCAACATTATAGTCCGAGTAATATCTCGTGATTATGATGGACTAAAGATAGAATTTACAGAAATTTATCGACCAGGAACTCTAAAAGTAGAATTAGCCAAAAAGTTGGCTTATCAATTTACAGAAATTGAGTCTTGGGATCATTTATATAATACTTGAGGGAGGTCAATTGTATAAATGCAAGAGTCTTCGCATTAATCGGTTTTGCATTAGACTTAATTAAAACGATGAAAATGCTTATGATGTTTTATCTCTTTTTCGCAGTGTAGCATTCTTTTATATCGATAAAACTGTTATAACAAATGACTGGACATGCTGATGCCCCTATGCCAAGTGCCACGCTCGCACGTGAATCCTGGCTTAAGATGTTCATGGACAACATGAATCAGTACACGCGACTGAAAAATAACGGCTCCAACTTTGCGGACTGGGAGGCTTCATTACGGAATGCTGCCATAGCTAACGGTAAGCTCAAGTACTTGACTGAGCCACTACCGCCTAACCCAGGCCCCAATGCAGGAGCCAATGAATCACTTGCTTATAGTGATTTCGTAATGGAGGCGGGTGCGATAAAGAACGTACTCATATTTTCAATGGAATCCAATTTGTAAAGACGATTCATTGCCCAAGGTGCAAACAAGATTTTCACCACGCTCACTAACGAGTTCTCAAAAGCACCGCAGATCGTTATGTATGAGCTTACCACTCGCTTCTTTGAGGCGAAACTCTAGAAGGGCCAACCGGTTAGCCCACACATTCTCGATATGATCGAGAATCTCGAAAAACTGGAGGCACTTGATTGCAAAATCAAAGAGAGCATGGTCATTGACCGCATGCTTCATTCACTCCATGATGGTTTTGCCCAATTCAGGGCAAATTACTACATGAATGATTTGAAGAGAAATCCTCATCAGCTACACTCACTTCTCATACAGACTGAGAAGGATCTGAAATTGAGTGGGAGCCTGAAGCAGGACGTTATCATGATTGCAAACAAGGGTAAGGGTAAGGGCAAGGCTCAGGCCGACCTAGCTGTAGTGAAGCCGAAGTTCAAGAAGCCAGGAAAGGGCAAGAGTGGGCCTGGTGAGACTAGCAGTAGCTCACAAGGCAAGACAAAGAGCAAAGAAAACATGGAGTGCCACCATTGCCACAAGACTGGGCATTGGAGGCGGAACTGTCCCGTGTATGCTGAAGACGTAAAAGCAGGCCGCGTCACTCCTGTTGGTATGTCTTCTTTTATTCATATGATTGAAATTAACCATGCAAGTTTCGGAACTTGGGTACTTGATACTAGTTGTGGTTCTCATCTGTGGAATCATTTGCAGGGCCTAAGAAACATCAAAACTCTCGAAAAGGGTGATGTGGACCAGCGAGTGGGGAATGGAGCAAGAGTAGCTGCCGTTTTAGTGGGAACATATGTAATCCAACTCCCAAGTGGATTAGAGTTATTTTTATATAACTGTTACTATGTACCCAGTTTATCTAAAAACATTATTTCTGTTTCCGTACTCGATAAGAACGGTTTTTCATTTGTAATAAAGGATAATAGCTGTATTTTCTCCTTTAACGAAATGATTTATGGTAAAGCAGTTTACATGAATGGGATTTATGTTTTAGATCAAACCACAGATATATTGCATGTGAGTAATAAAAAGGTAAAGGTTGGTGACAAAGATCAAACCTGTCTATGGAATTGCTGTACGGGACACATAAATGAAAAACGCGTGAAGAAGCTCATTGACAATGGGACTATCTCCCCATTTGACTATGCATCATTTGGCACGTGTGAATCATGTCTCATAAGCAAAATGACTCGAATTTCCTTTAAAGGTGTTGGAATGCGCGCTGCTGACCTATAAGGACTCATACATACTGATGTGTGTGGACCTATGTCAATCAACGCTTGAGATGGCTATAGATATTTTATCACTTTCACGGACGATTTGAGTAGATATGGATATGTCTACTTAATGAAGCACAAAAGTGAATCCTTTGATAAGTTCAACGAATACCAGAATAAGGTTGAAAACCAGCTGGGTAGAAAGATTAAAGCGCTACGTTCAGATCGTGGGGGCGAATATTTTTCGAATGAGTTAGATCAACACCTTAAAAACTGTGGTGTAGTACTACAGTTAACTCCACCTGGAACACCTCAATTAAATGGTGTGTCCGAACGAAGAAATCGAACATTACTTGATATGGTTCGATCCATGATGAGTCACACGGTTGTGCCTGATTCATTGTGGGGCTATGCTCTTTTGTCAGCTGCTCTTATACTTAACCGAAGTCCGTCTAAAGCTGTTGACAAGACTCCATTTGAAATGTGGAAGGGAACAGTCCCTAACTTGTCCTTTATTCGGGTTTGGGGTTGCGAGGCTTATGTCAAGTGGAGAAACGAGGATAAGCTCGGCCCGCGATCGGTCAAGACATACTTTATTGGTTATCCAAAAGGAATGTTTGGTCATTACTTTTATTCGCCTACCGAACAACGTGTTTTTATTGCGGCTAGTGCGAAGTTTCTTGAGAAAGAATTTCTCGAGAACACGACGAGTGATAGAACCTTCGATCTGTCGGAGATTCAAGAACCAACAACCGAGCAACCGATGGAGGAAGATGTTCCTTCATCTTCTGCTGCGGTTAATATTCCTGAGGAACCTAGAAGGTCGGGTAGAGTCTCCATACCTCCAGACGGATACATTGGTATGGTCGAGGAGAACGATAGAAACGATTTTTTGCTCCTAGAGAGTAACGAACCCGCTACCTATAAAGGAGCCATGACCTGTTCCGACTCAAAGCTATGGCTTGAGGCAATGCAATCCGAGATGGACTCTATGTATGAGAATGACGTATGGGATCTGGTTGATTTGCCTGATAAGGTTCGGCCTCTTCAGTGCAAATGGCTTTACAAGATAAAGCATTCCGTAGGGGGACAACCAGACACCTATAAGGCACGACTAGTGACAAAAGGTTTCACTCAAGTGCACGGGTTGCATTATGATGAAATTTTTGCACCCGTAGTCATGCTGCGTTCCATTCTGATAATCTTAGCGATTGCCGCTTTTCATGACTATGAAATTTGGCATATGGACGTGAAAACCGCCTTCTTAAACGGTTATTTGGAGGAGGAGTTATACATGGTACAACCCGAAGGTTTCGTTGACCCTCAGAATCCTAAGAAAGTGTGCAAGCTTAAGCGTTCCATTTATGGACTAAAGCAAGCTTCTCGGAGTTGGAATCATCGTTTCGACCAAGTCATAAAAGAGAATGGTTTCACTCGATCGGTTGAGGAACCATGCTTATATGTCAAGTTGAGTGGGAGTAAAATCGTTTTCTTGATATTGTGTGTCGATGACATACTCTTGATAGGGAATGATATTCCTCTCTTATCTTCGGTTAAGGTATGGTTAAAGAACCATTTCCAGATGAAAGATCTGGGCGAGGCATAGCGCATATTGGGAATCCGTATCTACAGAGATAGATCACGACGGATGTTATCACTCAGTCAGGAGTCTTATATAGATAAGATTCTTGAAAGGTTCAGCAGGACCAACTCCAAGAAGGGGTATCTTCCAATGACGTCTGGGATGCATTTGAGTAAAGCTCAGGCACCCAAGACATCTGAAGAGGTCGAGCGCATGAGTCGAATTCCTTATGCATCAGCTATAGGATCGATCATGTATGCCATGATATGCACACGTTCAGACGTGGCATATGCTTTGAGTATGACCAGTCGGTACCAAGGCAATCCAGGTGAAACACACTGGATGGCTGTTAAAAATATCCTTAAGTACCTACGGAGGACTAAGGATTGGGTATTGACTTATGGAGGAGAGACTGAGCTTTGCGCAACCGGGTACGCAGATGCTAGCTTCCAAACGGATCGGGATGACTCGAAATCTCAGTCTGGATTCGTATTTACTCTTAATGGCGCTGCGGTTAGCTGGAAAAGCTCCAAGCAGAGGGTTATAGCAGATTCTACGACTGAGTCCGAGTACTATGCCGCTTCAGAGGCTGCAAAGGAAGCTATATGGATGCGTCAATTCTTACAAGGACTTGCCATAGTTCCTAGTTCGAATGACCCGATCACCATCTATTGTGATAATAGTGGTGCCATATTCCAGGCTAAGAAGCCTAGGTCTAGCAACAAATCTAGACATGTACTTCGGAAGGCTCACATGATCAGAGATTACGTGGAGCAAAAGGAGATAGTGATAGACAAGATTGCTACGGATGATAACATAGCAGATCCTCTCACTAAACCGTTAAGACACGATAAGCATGAAGGGCACGTTACTTCCATGGGAATTAAACGTGTTCCTGAGTTGTATTAGTTGTTTGTATGAATTAGATACATCTTTTTCATATACTAATAATAACTTCATCGTATTGTTTTCATATTTTGTTTTTCATGTGGATTGTATGGACAACATTGAACACCACAAAGTGAAATGAATAACATTATATGTGTTTTGGTCCGTAATCGCCTACATGAGCTGATAACACTGGCTATTATATTGTTAAGTCGATTGATGGTGGGTTCAACGAGCCATAAGTCAAACTGTTGACTGATCGATCACAAATACGAGTTATAAGGATACCTCGTAGGACATTGTAATTCGTGACGACGTTATGGAGTCCTAAATGTTTAACAACATTTGGTGCCAGGTCGTGGATTGGACGTCCATAGTGTTCCTAGAGTCGATTCTTGTGACTATCGACTGTCTCTTGAGATTAAGGCAGTTTTTGGGTGACTTTGGTTTCTTTCTCACGGTCGACCGTAACAGGAGACCAAGCAGATTTTTACTGGGTCATTTCATACTGTGCTTACATCTGCAGGATTCGAGTTGAGGAAAATATCCAACCCTTTATCAGGTTTTGTTATTTCTCAGGGCCACTTGAGGAGTAGTAACTGAAATGCATGGCCTTGCTCGAATAATGATTCGTTTATCAGTTGAGTTACTCTCTAGTCGGGAAAACCACTCTTGATACTGATCACTTGTAAAATACGACTTTTGTGAATGCGGAGTTTGCAAATTGTTTTACATTGAGTGGGAGAAATTTAAGGATATGAGAATCGGTTATCGCACATACAATTGTAAGGACAAGTGGGAGATTGTTGGAGCTAGTGTCCTCCACAGTTAGTGTGATAACAGCTAAGGTTCACAGGGTATACTTTGTATTATAATCAGTAGATTAACGTTTATCGATAACGGTTGGCTTGCTAGATAATTTTGACGTTATTGTTATACAGATGGCGGTGATCAACTGATCCCTAAAAGTCACACCTAAAGGATGTGTTTGAGAGATGTGATAATTTGAGAAAATAATCATATTGATGCCTTATTAAATGACAAAAAGGTTAGTCGATGTATTTGACTAAAACGTTAGTCAATGTGATGATGATACGATTATTTAATACTGATTAAATAATGTTAGCTGGTGATTCAATATAAAATGTTATATTTAATCAATGTATATAATGTTGGTCTAAACTAAATGTAAACTGTTATATTTAAGTTGGCGGATATGTATTACACGATATTATTATAGTGTATTGGTCCGACATTACTCGGTTTATGTAACGGTCCATTACTAGTAATAATTAATACATATTATATTATGTATATAATAAATGAGATGCCAATTACCAATTAGAGGTTGAGTTAAATAAGGAAACTAGGTTTCCCTTTCTTTTCTCTCTTTTACACGGCACAAGGAGGGAGTATTAAGAGGAGAAAAAAACCCTAATTGCTACTCTAATCTCACGGCACACACAAAAAGAAAAAGGAGAAGAAAATTCTGATTTTGAACTCTCTTATTCATCTTCATATTCATCATCAATATACACACAAAATTAGAAGTAATTTTGGGTATTCGTTCTAGTACGACGAAGGCATTTCTTGAACCATCTTGGGTGTTACGATTAGGAGAATACCTACTTTGGTATTTGTTCTTAGGCCTTTATCTAGGACCGAAGGTTATTTCTTAATCTTTTGTTTATATTATGCAATTTCATTTATGACTAGAAATTCATATAGTTATAATTTCATTATAATCCGAAAAATTTAAAGGGAAGTATACCGATATTTCCCACAGGTTGATCATTCAAAAGGGTCCCCTCAAAACTACGGTCACTAATAAGGATGGTATTAGTGTTCCAAAAGATGAGGATAAATATGTCGAGGCTGATTATAGAAAGGTCGAGAAAAACTCTAAAGCCATGTACATCCTTCAATATGGCATTGGTGAGAAAGAGATTAACGGGATATCCGGATGTACCACAGCCAAAGAGATTTGGGACACGTTAAGCCTTGCTTATGAGGGAACGTCACAAGTTAAAAAATATCGTGTTGACCTTCTCATGCAACAATATGATATGTTCAACATGACAAGAGATGAGTCAATCAATAGTTTATCTTCACGCTTTTCTAGTATTGTCAATGACCTTAAGAGTCTAGGAAGAAACTTTGAATCCGAGGACTTAGTTCGTAAAATCCTTCGTAGCTTAACTGAAAAGTGGCAACCAAAGGTTACGGCTATTGAGGAAGCTAAAGACCTATCTACTCTCACTCTTAATGAACTAATGGGCTCTCTTATGGCTCATGAGTTAACCCTCATGAAGCGTTCTAGTGAAAGCTCCAAAGGGAAAGGGCTCGCTCTTAATGCTCTCTCAAGTGATGAGGAGGATGAGGATGACGAGTTTGCAATGTTCACTAAAAACATTGTTGGAATGATTAATGGTCGTAACTCTAAAAGGTTTAGCTGTAATACTAGCAAAAGACGTTTTCCAAAGAAAAAAACAAACTCCACTATTGGTTGCTTTAAATGTGGTGACAATGGTCACCAAATCAAAGAATGTCCAAAGTGGGATGACATCAAGTCTAAAGAAAAACGTGACTTTGCCAAAAATCAATACAAAAACAAAGTTATGTCGGCTATTTGGGCATGTCTGATTCCGATGAGGACGATGTCCTTGAGAAAGAATTAGATGCCAAATTGTGTCTTTCCTCACGTTTCAATCAAGATGCTCCAACGTCATCAAAGAAAGAATCAATCAAATGTCTTATGGCTCACTCTGTTGATTCCGATTCAGATTCTGACAATGAGGTAAATGATCTCAAGAAAAAGGTTAGATCTTTCTCCAAAAACAAAGTTTGTCTTCTTTTAGACCAATTTATTGATAAGTGGCGTGTCCAAAACAATAAGCTAGATCCCATGCAAATCGAAATAGAGGACATAGCGGAGGAAATTATCAATTTAAAAGAGTGTCTAAATGAAGTTAAACAAGTTGGTTCATCATCTTGTCTCGAGAAAGAAATCAAAAAGCTTAAAAAACAGAATCTGATCTTGAGTAAAAAGGTTGAACTGCTAAATGTCACATATACAGGCACTGTGTCATCTGAGTCTAACAAGGAAATCAAGTCACTTACTAAACATGTGTCTTCCTTAACGAAGGAACGAGACCAACTTCTAATTAATCTAAAAACATGTGAAAGTCAAAAAGAAGATCTTGTTCAAATTGCTGAAATGTTAAATGATGAGTCAAGTCATGTAAAAAGTGCCTTAGAACATGCACAAAAATCAAACGATTACCTTCTTGCTCAAATTGAAATTTTACAAAAAGAATTAGCCGAGGCTAAATTGTTTTATCAAAAGTGGGAAGGAAGCCAGAATATTTTAAAATTCCTTTTAAAACAATCACAAGAATACGAAAAGCTTGAGAAGAATGCTGGACTGGCTTTCAAGCGCAACAGTAACACTCACTGTTGCATTCGAAACCGATACCCAAGCAAGACTGATTTTTGAAAAAGAAAATATGTTGGCCTTCCTGAATATATTATTTGTAACTATTGTGGCAAGACGGGTGATGTGTTTAATGGTTTTGAAAAGAGAGTTCGTGACTTAGATAAAAGCACTAAAGTAACTAAACAAGTTTGGATTAAGAAAGACTTATTAAAGCAAGGAAGTCTCAAGAAGGGACCCAAATTTATTTGGGTTCCTAAACTAAATGTTTGATCTCTTATAGGCATTAGTGAGGGGCAGCAACAATTGGTACTTAGACAGTGGATGCTCTCGTCACATCACGAAAAATGAAACCCAATTCCTCTCACTAGAAGCCTACGATGGTGGCATGGTGACTTTTGGTGACAACAAAAGAGGTGAAATCATTGGTATTGGAAAAATTGGTAAGTCAAAGTCACTATGTGTCGAGAAAGTGTTGCTTGTCAAAGGTTTGAAACACAATCTCTTAAGTATCTCACAACTATGTGATCGTGGTAATATTGTTGAGTTTTATGCTAGTGAATGTAGAATTCTTGATGGAAAAACTAGAGAACTTATTCTTGAAGGAAAACGTGTTAAAGATGTTTACATGACTAATTTATGTTCATTGTCCGGTCAAACCTTATCATGCATGAGTGTCCAAAAGAATGACCCTTGGCTTTGGCATAAACGGTTAGGTCATGTGAATGCTAGAACACTAAATACTCTCAAGAAACGTGATCTAGTAGATGGCATTCCTAACATAAAATTTGAATTTAAATCACTATGTGATGATTGGGTTAAGGGAAAACAGGTAAAATGCTCCTTTAAATCCAAAGAGTTTGTTAGCACTTCTCGTCCTCTTCAGCTTATTCATATTGATTTATGTGGACCCATGCGCATTGTAAGTAGAGGTGGAAGTCGCTATATTTGTGTCATTGTGGATGATTTTTCAAGGTATGTTTGGCTACTTTTCTTAAGTTCTAAAGACCAAGCATTTGATGAATTTTTAATTTGGTTGAAAAATGTCCAAAATAAATTTGGTTTGAAACTTGTCTCCTTGAAATCCGACCATGGAACCGAATTTGAAAATTCATCATTTGAGGATTATTGTGTTGAGCATGGTGTTAGTCATAACTTTTCAGCCAGTAGAACTCCCCAAAAAAACGGGGTTGTGGAACGAATGAACCGAACTCTTGAAAATATGGCTAGGACCATGCTTATTAGTTCTAAAGTGCCAAGGAACTTTTGGGCCGAAGCTGTTAACACTTCTTGTTACATCTACAATTAAGTCATGATAATAAAAATCATTAACAAAACCCCTTATGAGTTACTACGAGGTAGAAAACCTAACATCTCACATTTAAAATGCTTCATTCACAACAATGGCAAAGATAACCTTGGCAAATTTGATGCTCGTAGTGATGAAGGAGTTTTTGTTGGCTACTCGGACCATAGTAAAGGTTACAAAGTTTACAATAAGAGAACTATGAAAATGGAAGAAAGCGTTCATGTAATATTTGACGAATCTAGTCTCTTTGTCTTAAATGAACAGGTTGATGAAGAAGAGGATGATGATGATTTCTAAATTGGGATGATACGTCATAATATGGATCAAGTAGTTGATGAGGCTGAGCAACAGTCAGAGCCACTGTTGCATGATGAAGCTGGCCAAAATTCAGGGGGAACTAATCCTCCCTCATCTCAAGGTGATGCTAGCTCATCCAGGGGGAATGAGGATGCAAGTGACCAGCTTATTCAAACAGAAACTAATCCACAATCACCCATACAAAACAATCTGGATGCAACAGTGACGCTCACTGTGACACCAGAACCAAACGAAGCCTCAAACACTCTTGTCCTAAAAAAATGGAAACACCAAAGCTCTCACCCTCTCTCAAGTCTAACCAGTCATCTAAATTCTGGAATGAAAACCACATCATCGCTTCAAAACTTTTGTGCCTTCAATGCATTCATCTCTCAAATTGAACAAGCCAATGTCACAATAGCTCTCACAGATACATGTTGGGTGACAGTCATGCAAGAGGAATTAAACCAATTCAAAAGAAACAAGGTATGACATCTTGTCCCTAGGCCCTCTCATCGTACTGTAATTGGTACGAGATGGGTCTTTCGCAATAAGCTTGATGATTCCGGAGAAATCGTAAGGAATAAAGCTAGACTAGTGGTGCAAGGTTTTAACCAACAAGAAGGAATCGATTATGATGAAACCTATGCACTGGTAGCTAGGCTTGAAGCCATACGAATGCTTATAGCTTTTGCATCTCATGTTGGCATAAAACGTTTTCAAATGGATGTAAATACCGCTTTCCTAAATGGTTATCTTGAGGAAGAAGTTTTTGTTGAACAACCACCGGGCTTTTTAGACAATGAATCTCCTAACCACGTTTTCAAACTTGATAAAGCACTTTATGGTTTAAAACAGGCTCCTAGAGCTTGGTATGATAGGCTTTCAAAATTTTTATTGGAAAATGGTTTCTTACGTGGTTCGGTTGATAAAACATTGTTTATTAAGTCAGAGTGTGATGAACTGTTGCTTGTTCAAGTATATGTCGATGACATTATCTTTGGTGCAACAAATGAAGTTCTTTATAAATACTTTTCGCATCTAATGAAATATGAGTTTGAAATGAGCATGATGGGAGAGCTTGGATTTTTCCTTGGTCTTCAAATCAAGCAAAGTGAGAAGGGAATAATGATCCATCAACAAAAGTATTTGAAAGAAATTCTAAGTAAGTTTGGGTTGACTAATGCTAAACCTTATGTTACACCTATGGCTTCTAACATCAAACTCGACAAAGACGAAAATGGTAAGAGTGTTAGTGAAACCGTGTATCGAGGTATGATTGGTTCATTACTTTATTTAACCGCCAGTCGACCCGACATACAATTTAGTGTATGCTTGTGTGCCCGCTTCCAATCAAATCCTAAGGAATCACATTTCAAAGCCGTTAAAAGGATTTTTAGGTACTTGGTTGGAACACAAAACCTATTTCTTTGGTATCCATCTTATTACGATCTTGGTCTTGTAGGTTTTTCCGATGCGGACTATGCGGGTTGTGTGGTGGATAGGAAGAGCACTTCGGGTATTGCCACTTTCTTGGGTCCTTGCCTCATCTCATGGGCCTCCAAGAAGCAAAACACCGTTGCACTATCCACGGCTGAAAGTGAATACATCAGTGCAGCGCTCTGTTGCACGCAGATTCTTTGGGCTCGACAACAATTGCATGACTACGGTATTATCTTCGAAACAACTCCTATATTTTGTGATAACACTAGTGCAATTAACATTTCAAATAATCCCATACAACATTCACGAACTAAACATATCAAGATAAGGAATCATTTTTTACGTGATCAAGTTGAGAAAGGATTTATTTGCCTTAGCCTTTGTAGAACCGAAAATCAAATTGCGGACATTTTTACAAAACCGCTAGAAAGAGAACAATTCGTAAAACATCGGTTGGAAATTGGTTTATTGGGTCACATGTGATTCTAGTTATTTTATTTTCCTAAATGATTGACTAGAGTTGAGAACATTCATATGATTATTCTAGTTGTTGATTAGTTCACTACATGCAAAAATATGGTTAAAAAATATTAATAAGTATGCTTGCATTTGAATTGATTTTGCATTGAGCCACTCAACACACTCATCACAATATTAACCCTCTCAAAGTAAACCATCAAAACCAAAACAACTCAAAATGTATCCTAAAACCACCATCAACCGAGAACTCAAAAGCCTTCAAAGTTCTTATGATTCAAATAAACGAGTTCGATCAAAGAAATAACTGTCTTCTCCTGCCAAATCCGCTGCCATATCCAAAAGTTGGGAAGTACATTTGTTCAAAAAAACTCAATGTAGCATGTCCTTCACATCTGCCACAGTCAAGGCCACTGTAACAAAAAAAAAAGGTTGGAGAGAAAAATAAAATGAAATTGAAGTGGAGGTTGAAAAAGAGGTTGAGAAAATTCAAAAGAAAGTAGATATCAAAGAGGAAAGTGTGATTGAACAAGAAAAGGAAATGACCAAAATGTTTGGGTAGTGTATAGTCCATAAAAATGATGATAATCCAACCCTTTTAAAGTTTGCTTCAAATTAAGAAAATGAAAAGAGTTTTTAACTCAAAGCCTTCAAAGAAACAGAGGTATTCAAGGAAGAAGAGTGTTATTGTCATGGATATTGATGAAATTGAGGAAAAGATTATTCTGTTTTATGCCACAGTGCATGTGGCTATTGCATCTGCTACCTTTTCAGCTACCATTACCTACAAAACCCTTCCTAGCCTTCATATTCTATAACTTAATCCATGTTGCCTTGATGTTTAATAAATTCTTTTGCAAACCGTACTTGTTTTTATCCTTTGAACATATGCTTTGTGTGTTGTTGAACTATGTCAACTGTGTGCGTCGATTGTGTTGTTCTTCTCTAGATGATGTCAAGAGGGGGAAGTATTTTAACTGTGCAAGTGTGTGATCTTTTAACTCTTCGGCTAGCGTTCACCGTAACATGTTTTGCCTCATGATTGGATGTTCTACTAAGGCTAATGTAGATTGACCCTTCATACCTTGATCATGTTTAATTATGTCTTATATTGAATGCTTAATGTTCGACCAATCATGGGCTAAGGAGGAACTTCACACATTATTAAAACTTGCCATCATCAAAGAGGGAATTTGTTAGAACCACACTTGGTTGATGATGCCAAGTTTCATTGTCATTTAATGGTTTGCTTCCTAGTTATGATTTATAGCATTTCAAACACTCAATTAGTTCTCAAGGATGAAGCAAGGAAGATCGAAGATGAAGAAAACCTTAGCCTAAGTCAAATGTTGTAAACGAGGTACTGTAATATTCTTAGTTTGTCAAGTGACTGCAAAACCATGCAACAGTGCAAGTCACTATGGTTTCTGATACAACGAAAGGAGAATTTTCGAAAATGTCAAAAGTGTTAATCTTTATAATTAACTCTTATTTTCAAAAGGTTGACTTACTTTAAATTAGAAAATAAAACAAGAGGAGTGTATTTGGATGTTAAAGCTAATCTTATTGAAATATTATTTCCCAAGATTTATGGAAGATAATATTTTATTTCCCAAGATTTATGGAAGATAATATTTTCCAAAATTTTTATAGAACGATTTATCTCCCATAAAACTTTATGGAAGATACTCTTTGCTTTGAAAATGGAAAGATTTCTTGAGCCTACAAATCTGATTTTTACTTTTGAAATATGATTAGAATCTTTCACCCACTTTTTCTTCTATAAATAACCTCCTTATTTCTCATTTATTCCCACGACTTTTAAGAGCATTTATTGAGAAACTTTGTAAATTCTTTCTGAGTTTAAAGCTTTGCTTTCAAGTGTTTGCAAAATCGTTTTAAGTTTTAAAGTCTTCAATCGTTTTTTAAAAGAGCTGTAAATCTCCGTGTATCAGTTCGCTGCACTGTGACATCTAAGTTTGTTCCATGATCTCGTGTTTAGGTCTTAATTGTGATATCCATGTTCATTAAGTGAACGTTTGAGATTAAAGACTTTGTAAACCTGTGAGATAGAACACATAAACTCTTGAAGCGGAGTAGCTTTAAGTTTGAGTGCAACCGGGGTTGGTTAACGAGTTATTTTCATTGTAAGGGATTTAGTAAGTTTGAGTAAATTTCTAAACAAGCAATAAAATAACATTGGACGTAGGCTTCGGAGTAGAAGCTGAACCAATTTAAAAATATTGTTTTGTTTGTTCATTTACTTTCACATTCCGCTGCTTATTATTTACTTACTACTCATCTCCTAATTTTGTCTACGCCACAGTCTTCCATACTGTGACGTATTGCATATCTCGCTGCTTTGTCTGTCTCACAGTCCTTCATACCGTGACTCAGACCTACGGTTACTTTTTGTGAACTTAAATTCAATTAAGCTTCTCAAGTCTCGTACTTAATTGTTCTTGCTTGTGTTATCAAATAACCAAGTTAAGTAGAAATTTTTAAAAGTACACCTAATTCACCATCTCCCCCTCTTAGGTGTTAATCGTTCTTAACTCTTCAATTACCCATACTACCCTTCCCTCTATTACTCCCAAATAGAGGTGGCAATCGGGTCAATCAGGTCGGTTACGGGTCGGGTTCAGGCAATTCGGGTCATGTCGAGCTCGGGTTTGGTCGGGTCAAGTTGCTTATTCGGGTCGAGTCGGGTTCGGGTTGGGTTGCTTACGGGTCAGGTTAATCGGGTCAATAACTACAACAGGTCGGTTCAGTTTCGGATCGGTTGACCAATGAGTCGGGATATATCAGGTCAATATGCTTGATCAGGTCGAGACCAGTTTGGTTTCAGGTTACTGATGGGTCGAGTATTTTATATTGTCGTCTTAAATTTGAAAATTAACCGGGTCAATGGTCGGGTAGTTCTGTTAAAAGATCACTTTTGAACTTATAAATTATAATATTGGATTAGAAGAACTCGATACAAAAGATATCTGTAAAATATAAAAGTTAATGATTGTATAATTTCATTGAACACTTATGTTGCTCGACCTCGGTTATAACTATATGACATGAGTGCATATGCAGTATCGGATTCGCCTATACTATGAACAAAAAATAATATTTTTGGTCTAAATTAATTAGTTTTTTATGTAGTTCATAGTTTTGAACATTTTACATATGAAGTATGGCAGAGAACTAAATGAATTACCTATGAAATAGATTTTATTTATTATCTTGACGATGATCCTACGTATTTAATTTTGAATAGACTCTATTAGAATCGTGTATTTGAGGTTTGGATTTTAAGATCATAATTAATAACCGAGGTTGGATTGTATGGTCATAACTCATAACTCTTTCTTCCCTTATTGTTTTCAATGGAGCCAAACTAAACACTATTTTCCTCACAAAGCGTTAATTTAAAATTTTCTACATATATCACTTGCAAAATAATTACTATTAAGTTTAACTAGGAATATAGCGTACTAAATTTACAACTGAATATTTATTTTAAGATTACATTTTGTTTTGAAAAATAAAATGAGCGATAATTTTTTATAATTTTTGAAAAATAAAAATAAAACGTTTTGAATTTTTGTGACGTCTTCTTATAACAATGGTACATCAATCTTTTTGCTCCAAAGAAAATATTTTTAATTTTTGGTATGTCGTCATAATGCTCCTTATCGAGGCTTACCTCAAAAGTGCCAAATCACTTAGGACGACTAGGTTAATCGATTTATTTAAAATCGTGAATAACCAAATACCGTAGTCACTTCATGAAAGGTTTATCCTTTTGAAGGTAAAACCATGAATGAAATGAAGAATAGTCTTCATTATATTTCTAATCTATTGGTCTAAATAGAGATTCATGAAAGTGAGTGGCAGCTCTAAGAAAGATGTTTTATTCTTGATTGTTAAGAATCAAGGACGAGGTTCAAGAGTAGGTTGGCACGATGTTGGCACAAGGCGAGGGAAAAAGGGAATACTATTTTGAATAGTAAAGTCAAAAACCAAGCAAGGTGTCGAACCCAACTTTAGATGATTCTATTATTACAATGTACGACACTAGAAAAGAATTTGTCCCAAGTTTTTGGAGAAATAGAAATTGGGTGTACTACACCTAAAAGTACTTTCATCCATAATATCTATATGATCGAGATTTATTTTGCTAAATGCAATTTTTTGGGTATTAGATACCAATTATGGTTCTCATCAATGTATACAATGCATAAAATAATGATTCGTGCGACGACTAGCCATGATTAAATGTCGACCTACAAGGGAAATAGAACTATTGTAGTTTTTATTTCTATAGAGACATATAAAAGTTATAATATGATCAATCTAGGTTTGGATTTAGAGGTATACTTTAATCAAAGTTATTATGTAAACGACCTCTAAATAAGAATATAGTATCAACCTTAGTGTACGACACAAGTGTTTCACTTTTGTGAATAGAACAAGCCTTCTTTCCTTTTTATACCTATACTTGGTCAATGGTTATGCCATACTAATCAAAGGTAATTATATTCTTGACCTAAAACTAGAAATTACTTGTCATATAGATTGTAAAAGGCTCAAAAATTGGTGACCTAGATCTAATCTTGATTCTGGACTATGTAGCACATTAAAAGGATACTATTGACTAGTATCCCTAAAACATTTGATTTTGAATCTTATGGTGTGTACCAATCTTGTATTCAAGGCAAGATGATTCGTCCCCTTTTTTTATTGAAAAGAAAATCGAACTAGTGAGTTATTGGCCATATTACATAAGAATATGTGTGGTCCAATAACAAACACAACCAGAGATGGTAATGACTACTTCAATTTATTTACCGACGACATAAGTAGATATTGTGTTTGATTCTACTTAATGAGGTTAGATTGGGGTTTTTCTATGTGATTTTTCTAGTATTGTTAGATTGGGGTTTTTCAAAAATTGAATTAGTTCAATTATATGCAATTTTTGTATGTTGTTAAATATTAAATTTAGGATTGTATCATGTATGATGTTGCATTAATATTTTATATTATAATGATCCTCCTTCTATTAAAAGAAGAACATTTCAAGCAATTTGGTGCTCCCACGTCATCAAACTCAAAGTATATTTCAATTTCTTTTTGCACAAGTGGTAGGGCCCACCTTAAAATGACCAATTTATTTGGATAGTGTCCGTTTTGAAATTTAGCATTTGGATAACAAATTCTTATTTAAGACGGGTTTTATATGTCTTAAGCATAAGACGAGCCAAATATATACTAAATAATCTCACATGTTGCGTAGAAAATACCAAAAGTTTTGACTTTATTACTCAATCCTCATGTGGTAGTATTTAACTCTTCTTAAGCTTGAGACGTATAGTAATCGTCTTAAGCAAGACTTACTATTCGCATATTTATACATCATATAATTTTATAAAAGATTTATTTATAATTTGCACTTTAGACTATTGATGATGATGTCATACAACTATTGACCCAGCGGGTTTACCCACTCGGTGTCAGGTTTCGACCCTAAAATATTTATAAAATATCAACAAAATCAATTAGATTTAATAATCAATACAATCTCAAAAAAAAAATTAAGAGTAAGAATTATAATTTATCTTTGATTAATAAAAAAAAGGGTTTTTCTCACTTGTACCCTTGTGTTATAGACTTTTCTCACTTATACCCCTTCTTTTTGAAAAAACTCACTTATACCCCCATAGTCTATTAATTAGTCATAAACGTGCCCTTTAACAGAATATCATTTGATTTGTCTGTTAACAGATTACATGGCAATAAATATCTCCCTCCATAATCCATATTGCATAATTTCTCCCACCAAGTTTATTATACCCTTCCTTAAATCATTTCTTATTACTTCCCCAACTAATCCCGTATTTTTTCAACTCAGCACATCTCTTCTCATTCAAAACAACACCACAATCAACAAAACATCAAATTCAATAAATAAATTATCCAATTTTATAAATAAAGGAAAATTCATTAAATGAAAACCGTAGACTAAAGTATCAATAATCCATATACTTCCACCGTCCAAATCATTTATTTACCTTTGATTATAATACCATTTACGGACGGAGAGAGTAATTATTAATAACTTGAGAAAAAATAACCATCCAAGTATGAAAAATTATGAGCAATAACCAATAAAAAACTAAGGCAATCAGAAAAAAATTAGAGTAAAGATTTACATTAAGACACAAATTAGGTTAGAGACTTACATGTAAATGGAGGATGTCTTGAATGTAGATGAAATAAAGAAGCAAGAAATCAGAGTAATGAAAAAGTTTAAGGGGTAAAGGAGTTTTGAGTTCTGATTATGATATGGAGAAGAAAAGTAGATGAGAGATGACAATCAGCAGCCTAATCATATGATTCAATGAGCCATGTCACCAATTAACAGAATAATTGACGTTTTAGACAGAATTGGTTATCGTTGGGACTAACTAATAGACTACAGGGGTAGAATTGAGGTTTCTAGAAAAGGAGGGGTAAAACTGAGAAAAGTCAATAATAAAAGGCTACATGTGAGAAAAACCCTAAAAAAAATGAAAATTGATCTCCACATATATTATGGAAAATTAAGAAAATTACAAAGGTTGTCCCATTAATTCGTCCCAAACCCGCTAACTCAATTGTATATGGACCAAAAACTTAACGTGAACCCAGCCCGGGTTTGACCCAAACCCACATTTTTATATTTATTTTTATTCATTTATACACATTTTCCAAATAACATGTTTAATACAAACCCGTGCAATTTTGTACGGGGCTAAAACTAGTTTCCTTTAATTTGATTAGAATGAACCCTAATTTTATTGATTTAAGAAAACCCCTAATTTTGTTGGTTAGAAACCTTATTTTAAGATGGTCTTAAAATTCCAATTTGATTGGATCTAATCAGACTAGATATGTAACAAACCCTAATTTAATTAGGTGATTAAATTGTTTAATTACGTTCGTAATGCTTTAATTTGATTAAATAAAAATTACTATTCACGCGTCACTATTTCACGTTGTACTGTTCACACCTGTTTTCGGAAAGTTATTGTTCACCGGTTTTGATTGTCTAATTTTAGCTTTAAAATAGTGTTTTTCGAGTGTAAACGGCGTCCTATGCAACACAACATAGTTGTGTTAACGTTGTTAAGCCTTATTCTAAAGTCTTGATAGACTTTCAGTTGATTTTTTGTTAAAAAAATATGATTTTTGATTTTTCATACATGTTTTTGGGATTTAAACAATTTGATTGATTGATTGTTACAATGGTTGTATTGATTTAATTATGAATCGTTATTTTTTGTATACATACCGGTATGATATGATTATATACTTATGTTATTACGTTTTTTGCATAAGACGCTCAAAAACTACAATTTGGAATTGTTAATAACGATTATGAATCATTTTTGGAGTGCTTAACATGACTTGTTCTAATTTAGAAATACTTGTATATTACATTTGTGTAATGTGATGTTTAAGAATTAATTAAAGCCTTTTGTGTTCATTAGAAAGGCTAGGTTCCCTTATACCTTTTCCCTAAGAGAACTAGCGCCATGTTTAGGACCTTTTTCATGTTTGTCTCAAACTTCCCTCAATCAAATATTATGTAATTCCCTTCCAAATTAAGGACTTTAAAAACTTATATCGTTGGAAGTATTGTCTGCCAAAGTAGAGTTCTCCTTCTATGCAAGTTGAATAGGTGGGTAACAGTTACCCATACGTGAGATTTGATCCACTTAACAAAGTTATCAAAATAGTTTTGGACTTTGGAGTAAACAGTCAAGTCACAAATTGTATAGTATCAGGAATTCTAGAATACTATGCACATATGAGGGTTACGTGTTTGGTAACTTTATCTTAAAATTGTTTAAGAATGTCGTGCAAATTTTGTTTCTTAAATTGATTAATATAATCACAGTTTATTAATATATCGATCTAGTTTTTCATATGTTGATAGTTGTAATTTGTCATTATTGTCATGATTTCAAATGAGTTTGAATCATTCAAATTTATAGATGGGTTTCTTTAAGAATTGTTCTCAATTATGTAAAGAGAATTGTTCTCAATTATGCAATGTGACGTTTATCTTCAAAAGACAATTTTTACCAAACCATATTCAATGCTAATGTATAGTTTAGATTATACATACAAAGAAAGTCATAAAGATGACAATTCGTATCATATATGTCAATTGTCTAAAATAATGGAACAGTTCCCGCCTAGTGAGAAAAACATGTGGGATGATCCCGTTACTCCATTCGTCTTTATCATGATATAATTATATTGATAATTTGAAATAATTGGATATCCTTATCATCAAAGGTTGATGACTGAAATTTGTTTAGTTATATCATAAGTTATAGTCATTTCATTATGAATTTGGCACGTAACTTAAGCGAATTTCTCATTTAGTGACATAAGATGATAAAGACAATCGAGTCTTGTATTAAGAAAATTCAAAAACTAATGTTCTTTGAGTTCATTAGTAAAGAGACTTTAAGATAAGCTTAGATACTGATAATGGTAAAGTAAAGAACAATCATTGTCAAGTCCTATTTGAAGATCAATGTCTATGAAACGAAAATCTTTTAGAAATTACCGTCATTATTGTAATGACTAATGACAAATAGCATTGGAAATGTAGGTCACGGAAATGTTTCGAAGATATGCGAAACTTATTGAAGTATGACTTCTAATTGGAGTTGAATGTTATAATAGTAAAAGTAACTACGAATATTCCACTATAAGGTATAAGATACCAAAGATAGTATTTACATTATGAATGTAATAACCTGTGGTAGTAGAATAATGGTAAGGTATGTAATAAATCTACGTGTATTATGAACAAATGTTGTTGCATAAGCGTATTATTTATTAATTTAAATGTAACATTGTTCAAACTAGATTTGAATAGAAGTCATTCATAAATATGTCATTAGCAGAATGTTAATTCTTTTTATGTTTGGACATAAGTTGAATTAATATTTGATAAAGAATAAATGTTATGCTCTTTCTAGTTAAGACAAATATAGTTTTGTTCAATCTTATCTATAACCTAAAATAAAAAGGGTTTTAAGTCTTATGACCCAAGTTTCACTCGCTTACAACATTGTCTTTTGAGTCATGAAACGAGAAACACGTGTAGTTATTCCATGATGATGGATTTCTAGGCCTTATTGAGTTGGATCAATTAAGGCAAGTGAATTTTGTTTATATGGTAAAAGGACTTTAAGGTGCTCTTACTAATTGTATTAAGAGGGTGACCAACTAGTTTGATCGTACATATTCAGATATGCCTCGGTTGAATAAGTCATGTTGCTAAGGAATGAGATTATAATACTTCATTATAATTACTATTTCCAGTAATTATGCATATGTGCGAACGATGAACATAAAGTCTGATTATTTTAAAAAGTTTGAAATTGACTCATATTAAAGTAATAGATCAACTTAGGAAGTCGATCAATATCGTTCGATTAGATCGAATTGAGAAAGCTTGAACCGAGTGTTTATAATCATCATAATAGTAATAAAATTGTTTCACTACTAGTGTTAAGGAGACAGTGTATGTTTCACTATAAGAATATTAGAGAAAACTTGTTTTCTTTAAAGGACATCACCAACTAAGTTAGGTTGAGATATTTTGGGAATGTCCGAAAGATATAACCAGCGGGATCGTCCCAAATGGGAAATAACGTACTATTTATGTTTGATGATAGTTTTTTTCTTAATAATTGTGGAATGTTATGTCTTATAAGAGAATAAGAACCCTATTTTAATATGGTTCTGTCTTTGATGAGTCATTCAGACCTTGTTAATTTTGGAGTTATGCGCTCTAATTAAGTATCTTGGTACACAAATTTGAAATTGTTTTCATTTAGGTCAATGAAAATACATTACATATAAGATATGTAATTGGAATGTTTCCTATAGTATTTTATTGATATTTGAGACTTTAATTTTTTTTTTTAAAAATATAAGTTTCTTAAATTTACTCTCAAATTTCTTACATGTATTTTACGGGGTATTCTAAGATAGATTATCAAATCTACCCTTCATCATGTACAAAGAAACAGTAGGAGTAGAATAATATTGAAAAAGGTAAAGAGTCACAGGATTCTTTTTCAAATGTTGAAAGAGATAGGTAAAATCCATTAAAATTCATGGATGAATCGCTTGTAAATAAGCCCCGCATAAATTTGACCTTTAGGAAAGTAATGATAGGCTCCAACTCAAAAAGCGTAAAATGGCTTTAGGCCATGAATCTAAAATGGTTTAATGTATAATTACAAAGTATAAACTTTGATTGATACACCCGGTGGTGTGATAACCACATAGTGTTGTGATTCTCCTAGCAAATGTTATTATTCATGAGATAAAATTTGACAGCAGGAAGACATGAATAATATAGTTTTCCTTAACGGAAATATGCAATCAGTTGTGTAAGACACGTCTTAATATTCATGTAATTACGGTGCGCTTGGTAAATCCAAAAGTGTTAAATGTCTATTTATGGACATAAACGAGTATCTAGAGGCTGGAATCTTCGATCTCAACAAAGTAATTTAAAAGGGTTTTGATTTCTTTGAGATGATGATAGTCTTATGTGTACACGAAAACTAGTGGGAGTAAACTCTCTTTTATTATTTGGTATGTAGTTGACATACGTTTCAAGAAATGACATTTTTTTTTCTTTTGGAGACTTATTAACAAAGATGTTTATTTTGTGCTCGTATGACGAGTAGATACAAATCTAGTCCTTGTGACAGTTATGAACAACATGTGAAAATGATTTTCATAAAGAATAAAGAAAGCATTTTTCTTATGAGAATTGTGATTTTCATAAGACACATTAGCGAGTTGTCTTCATACGACCGAGAGGTCTTTATTTAAGTGGGATGTTATGTTCGATATAATTGATACGTTTGTATGACATGTTTCTTTTGTATGATAAGAGATTGATTTGCATTTAATTATCGTATAATTGAATGTTTGTCCCAATATAGTATACATTGTTTTAACATGTTACCAAGTCTGTGACTTGGTTATGCAACTCTCTTTTATAAGATAATATATTTATATAGGTTTCTAATCATGGCATAGTGAAAGAGACACTTATGCCTTATAATGATTAAGTGAGTTGGTTGATGACTACGTTCTGTAAGTCATTCATATTGAGATATCAAACCAGGCACATGGGTACATGTTGGGAATATGTATTAGACTGAACCGTCAAAGAACTTTGTTAAGGTTTCGCGGTCAAAAAATTTCTCTCACCGTTTGGCAGTCTTTAGACCAGAGTCTTTCACTCTATTGTACTTGTGAAGTGCTAGTTTTGACATCATCAAACGTCAACCGTGACTATTGGCTATAAAGGTGTTGGAACATGTGACAGGATATGGTTAAACAATATGGGATTTTCTCCTCCTTTGAGAAAGAAGTTTATCATCTTTGGCCTGTCAAAGAGTGCAAATTGTGTAAGTGCATGGCCGTGCCCAAACGAGGTGAAAGTCAGTTGTTTGTTGTAACAATTCAGCTCATAAATTCGAGAAAAGAGTCTGAGATTTATAGGGATGACACTTCGCCTACCCTAGTCTCATCTGAAGAGATAGAAGTAAAGCGATTATGGTGCGTTATAGAACATAAGTGCAAGTGGGAGACTGAAGGAGTTAGTTTGCCTATATGTCTGGAATATTATATACTAATTAATTCTATGTGGCTACAATGTTATGCTAGGAGCCGCTTGTAGTCTGAGTCCTAAATGAGTTGGGATTCAGGTAGTATTAGTCGGTCCTACAAGGTCACACACTAGAAGAGTTTTCTAGAGAATAAAAATCACAAGGGAGTAAGAGGGAAGAAAATTGTTCATAAGTTTATACTAGCACACACACTCATATTGTGTGGATACCGGTAGAGACGCTACATTGGAGAGTTATTATGAGACAGTCTCACGTATTATATTATCATTCCAGGAGCTGCAATTCGGGTTTATTATATTTTTTAAATTAGCATTTTATTGGAATTTTTCCGCATCCAAGTAATTTTACTAATCACTCTTCTGTTGAATCTTAATACCTAACATGCATGAAATATTGGGAATTATGTAATTCAAATATGTTGAAAATCGTTATAGAGTCCTTCATGAATGATTCAAGCTTGAGATAAGACAGTGTCTAATGGGAATTTACCCTCCCATTTTTTTGTCTCTTCTCCTTTTCCACTTCAATTTCTTTTAACACGTAGACATATCAACACAATTATAATTTATTGTATACGAAGTATATTATTATTTTCCATGTTCCGCACTGGTTTTGATCTCTGTATTACCCATTCGCTTAAATAATAAACGCTTTATTCATAAGTACCACCAAGACATACTAGATAACTAAGATATTTGTACTTGTTAAAATGTTTTCCAATACCATGTACAACCGCTTCAAAACCAAATTTTTATACTCAATCTAAACGCAATCAAAATTGTCTTTTCAAACATAAACTTAAGAAATTTTCGTTAAGCCACTCGAAATAGTCTCATGAGCATGATGGTGTATTGGATGAGGTTAGCCAAAAATAAACACGATACATTTTAAAAAAATATAAAATAGGTGCGGACTATTTCCCCTTTTCAAACCCATTAATCCGGTCATCCATGATCATGAAGTACATGTTTATATGTTTATATGTTACTCTATTGGGTCCGCCTATATTATTAGACAGACCGAGCAAAGTGGTTATTCATATTGAGTATGAAGCGATCTCAAGTGAGGTTATTTGGGTCGAGTCTCTATCCAATATATACAAATTGTCGGTTGGTGTTGCATGGGGTTTTGACGAGTGATCTATCGTGCGTTGTGCTTACAACGTTTGACCTTCACGTTGTAGTCTTGTACTAGTTTTTATTATTACCTTATTTGTGTAATTACCAAGAGATCGGGATCCCTTGTATTTATTTAAAACACATTTTTTATAAAAGATTTTTTAGCTTTGTTTTGGTTTTTATGATTTACTGACATTCGCGGTTATACTTTTAACGTTTTTAAAATCTCGTATTTTTCCGTTGCAATTGAAGTGTTTTCTATAATGCAATATCGCAGAGTGTCGCAATAGTGTTTTAACTAAAAGCTAAACACAAAATGTTACCTGAGAAAGTGAGAAAATTGATATTTGAGACGTGATCTTTGAGACACGTATGTTTTCCTTCTAATGGTGATCTTTATTTGAATATTCTCAAGGTGATATTACAGATCCATTTATGATAAGTTGGTCAACAAGTACGTAATTAGATTATGAGAATTGTTGAATCGTCGAAGGCAATGGGACTTATTGCCATATGATAGCTATCGCAATGGAAACCCGTTTTCATATTGGAGATCCCATGAAAGAAATTCATTGGGTAATAACGAAGCTGTGGGTGGGCTAATGAAGGAGAGCCTCATTTGTTTGGCGGATACTTTTTTTACCGCGGCAAAAATGTTTGGTTCGCGTCTCATTCCTATGGCGAAGTATTATATTTTTGTTTTTATGAGGTGCTCTCATTGATTTTTTGTTATGACGGTTATTTACATTGAGTTTTATCTCTTAATAAATCCGTGTGCATAATTTTTTGCGGGGTGGATGTCACACCTATCCGTGGAGCATTTACCTAGTGAGTGTTCGTGGTGTGGTCGCTACTATGGAATGTGGGCAACTTCCTACACATACTTTTGATACAAGATACCTGCGGATAACCATTAACACTCACTACTGATAGAACCTGATCAACTGCATGTGCCATGTGTGTGGTGAGTCCAAGCATGATCTAAGGGGCTTAGTTCAAAGTATTTACAGTTGGTCTTGGTCCGTCTGAACCAATAAGACGGGATTTTGTAACCACTTTACAGTTAGATGTACACTATTGAAAACAAATTGATTTAAGCTGTGGTTACATTTTATCAAAAAGTGGTAACATAATCCCGTCTTATTTTTCAGACGGAAATGGTCCGTCTGAGATAAGACTTTGCGATGTATTTATACTACTATGGTTCTTTCAAGTGCAAGCTCACTTACACTAAGTGTTGGTTCAAACCCGAAAGGTATATACACTTATTACGCGATATAGTATGCTCACTATTATTATTGTTTATACAAAATGATTTATTTTTATCTTTTATTTTTGGATTGCTAAATCTTATTTATTTATTATTTTAAAAAAATATTAACAATTTCTTAAATCATATGGGGGATTGTTGGAAATATTTATTGATTTAAGAATTTATTTATGTGTCTTAATTTTGTTTGAACAAGTTATTTTAAATATAACTAGTTTTAAACCCCCGCGCAAATTGCGCGGGGATGCCTTTAAAACATTGTTATTGTAAAGAAAGTTGAAACTATATGTAATTTACGCTACATGTCATTTTTAATTATTTATAAAACACTATTTTTGTTTACGTTTGTGTAAAATGTATTTTTTGCAGTTTACGTTATATATGAAATTTATGTAATGTGTATAATTTAATCCCTTCGTTTCATTATATAAGACGTTTGAGATTATTTTATAATTAAGAATTAAGAAAGTATTGGGAAAAGTTGTATTATAGTTGTGTATTATAAATGCTCTTTGAAAATTTGAAAAGCTAAGTATTTCCACGAGTAAAATGGCTTAAATTAGCTCTTCGTCATAATTTTTAATGCTTTGAAAAATGAAAACAACATTTAATAGATAGAAAAATGTAAAACGACTTATAAAATAAAAAATTTAAGCTTTACTAAAACGACTTATATTATGGAACGGAGGGAGGATGTATGTATTTAAAAGATTATAGGGTGTTTGGATTACTTCAAAAAATAGACGGTAGAAAGTAACAGTTGGAATGAAAGGAAAAAGTTGGCTTAATGAAGCATGAAAAATGTATGTGCTTTTATATATAGTTATATAGAGGATATGAATTGGTTTAAAAATATGTTTAAAAATTTTTGTTATAATAAAGAGTGTGGAGTAAATTTATAAAATATTACGAAGTATTTTTTTTTTTTTTGGTAGAATGTTAGTATATTTAATTAGTATCATTAAAACCAATTACACTTTCAACCAATACAACTTGTTTTAATACATATCTCTCCACAAAGGCTAATGCATCCTAACTCAATAATCAACCAAAATTAATAATTTCTCATCCTACACCATGTGACATCCTCCTTGATCTTCCTAAAAAGGACTTCAGGACGCCAAAGAAGAAGATGAACACGACAATGATTCCTTGCCCACCAAATATGATAAATCAAAGCATTGATGATAATAGCAATAATGCTGCTCTCCGTCCTGCTCCTGCCATAGCACCACCAGCCCAGTACATTGCCTACAGGAATACCTTTTTTGAAAGCATCATTCACAAGCTCAAGCACACACTTGCTATATGAGCACTGAAAGAACAAATGTTCACTACTTTCACTCTCCTCTCTGCAGAATACACAGCTTAAATCAGCTGAAATATTCATCCTGCTTAGTCTATCAGCTGTTAATAGTCTTCCATGAGCATACAGCTATACAATGAATTTATGCTTGGGCATACCAAGCTTGTTCCACACAAATTCATGCCAATCTACTGCTGCATTGTCTCTGCCCAGCCACTTATAGCCTGCTGCAATGGTAAATTGCCCATTCAACCCCTGCAAAACAGAGCCCACATACCCTGATAAAAACTGGTCTTTCACCCTGCAGATCCTTCTCCATGCCCAGCTACTACCATGAGGAGGAATATAGTCACACCAACTCTGGTCCTTGATATAGATAGAGTGCACCCATTTGACCCAAAGAGTATCCTTCTTCTGCATAACCCACCAAACATACTTCCCAACAGCTGCTGTGTTCCACCTTCTCAAATCTTTAATCCATAACCCTCCCTGTACCATAGGTTTACAGACATTCTCCCAAGCCACCAGAGCAGGAGAGTAAGAGGTTGCTTCTCCTTTCCACAAATAACTTCTACAGACACTCTCAATTTTCTGCATAATACTAGAAGGGAGGATAAAAATACGAGCCCAATAATTGTGCAGGGTACTAAGAACACTCTGAATAAGAACCAATCTACCTGCATAAGATAGTCTTCTATTCCCAAGTGCTCTAATTCTATCCACTATTCTGTCCACAAGAATATTACATTCTAAGACAGATAGCTTCCTAGAAGAGATTGACATACCAAGATAAAGGAATGGAAGTGAACCAATCTTCATCCCAGATATCTCAGAAAACCCTTCCAGGAGCCCTGGACTCAACCCATTGCCATAGATGTTAGACTTCCCCTTGTTCATATGAAGACCTGAAGCAGCAGAAAAGGTATTGAATGCCCTAATCATGATTACCATGGATTGTCAGTCACCTCTACAAAATAACAAAAGGTTATCTGCAAAACAGAGATGGGTTAAATTCATTCTTCTACATAAAGGGTGATGTTTAAATCCCCCCATCTCCTGCACCATGTTAAGTATTCTGGAAAGGTACTCCATACAAATTGTGAATAACAAGGGAGAGAGTGGATCCCCTTGTCTAAGTCCCCTTTTCCCAGGAAAGAATCCAAACAATTCACCATTTAGAGCCAAAGAGTAGGTAGGGGTTGTCACACATTCCATCACAAGATTAGTAAACTGTTGAGAGAAATTAAGGGCCACCATCATACTCCTTAAGAACTCCCATTCTACAGAATCATAGGCCTTCTGGAGATCAATTTTCATAATGACTCTAGGAGAGCACACTTTCCTATTATAGAGTTTAGTGAGGTCCTGGCAGATGAGAATGTTCCTCCACAATGTCTCTATCTTTAATAAAAGCACTCTGAGTCTTAGAAATAATATCCCCAAGCATTTCACTCAATCTATTACAAAGGATTTTAGCAATACATTTATACATAGTGTTGCAAAAGGCTATAGGCCTAAACTGAGACACATACTTAGGCATTTCCACCTTAGGAATCAGAGTAAGGGTGGTATGATTAACCTGTTTCAGTAACTTTCCACAAAGAAAGAAATATTGAACAGCTCTAGTGACATCTTCCCCAGTGATCTCCCAAGTATCCTTAAAGAATTGACTATTGTAGCCATCAGGCCCAGGTGCCTTATTACCAAGTATAGAGAACATAACTTGCTTTACTTCATCCACTGTTACTGGCTTGCAAAGGGTTCTATGATGTTCTTCATTTAGAATAGGACCAGCCTGAACTGTAGGGGAATGAACTTCCCTTACATGATTCTTGGACCCCAGAAGCTTCTTATAAAAGTTTTCAAAGGAGTAATTAATTAATACCTTGTAGTTGATTCCAGACATTCCCCTCCTCATCTTCAATCTGAAGAACTTTATTATGGGCTCTTCTCTTTTTAATGCTAGAGTGGAAGAATGCAGTATTATCATCCCCATCCCTTAGCCATCTAACTTTTGCTTTTTGAGCTAGAAAATCATACTTAGCATTATCCAGTAATCTAAAGTTCTCAGATACCTCCTTCTCTGCCAGCACCAAAGAAGGATTGAGGGGATCTGTTCTCAAAGCCATCTGAATATTCTGCAAAGACATCTCCATAATCTGAGCATTCTTCTCCACAACATGATAGTTCTCATAATTAAGCTTTTCCATAATTAAGCTTTTCCAGGTCATGCTTCATTTCCTTAAGTTTTCTCACCAGTTGAAACATCTTGGTTCCATGAACCCTTATGCCCCAACTGTTAAGTATAACATCTTGAAATCCAGGAGTTTTTGCCCACATGTTAAAATACTTGAAAGATGATTTCCTCACCCTATCCTCTCCATCCAAATGAATTAAGCAGGGACAATGATCATACAACCCTTCAGGCAAAAACTTTGCAAAGGAATCAGGGAAAAGAAGTAGCCATTGATCATTAATTAATGCCCTATCAATCCTGCTATAGACCCTAGAGTTCACTTCCTTCTTGTTGGTCCAGGTAAAGAATGATCCAAGAGCTTTAATGTCTTCAACTTCACAGAATTGCACACAACTCTGGAAAGGAAGAATTTCAGCATTAGTCACAGCAGACCCTACCCTCTCATCACTTCTTAGAACGTTATTAAAATCACCACCTATCAGCCAACGGCCATTAGTCACCTTAGCATAGTCCCTCAAGCAATCCCACAAACTAACTCTCTCCATAGGTTTATTAAAACCATACACATATGTAATCCAAAACTGTCTTAAATCCCCTCTCATGGTAACCAGAGCATGTATAGTCTGAGCAGAAACATGCTTAATACTAACCTCAAAAACCTGCGGATTCCACAGCACCCAAATACGACCACTGCTATGGCAATTATGATTAGTGCAAATGGCCCAATTATTGCAAAAAACATTACTAACATTCAACCAATTTTTCCTTTTAACCCTAGTCTCAATCAACCCAAAAAGATCAATTTTATTCATATGCAGGAACCTTCTAATATCCAACTGCTTATTTGTCTTATTAAGTCCCCTAACATTCCAGAATCCTATTCTAACCATTTTCAGTTTGTTTCTCTACCTCCCGGCCTTCCTGCACCATTGGCTGAGCAGCTTGGACCACACTCTTTGTCATTATTTCCAAATATGAAGTACCCCCTGGAGTATATAAGAGTGAATGAGTGTCCTGCCTGCTCAACTTAGATGCACTTTGAGCAGGAGACACCCTCTGAGCCCCTATAACACCAATTTTTGGAGATGCATCCACATTACCATTAGATTTACCCACCTCTTTCTTCTTCCATACATAATTCCTCCTCCCCACAGGTTCCTTCTTCCTACACAATCCAGCATCATGTCCAATCCCTTTACATGTCTGACATTTTAAGGGAAGCTAGTCATACTCCACCTTAACAGTCTTGTTAATCCCTTCTTCATCAAGAAAAGACAGACTCTCTGGGAATACCTGATTAACCTTCACTTCAGTTAACAAGCGAGCATAACCCAGGAAATTGTTCTTTTCAGTTGATTCATCCCTCCTTATAACTTTTCCAATCAATCCACCAATCTTATTTAAGCAATTCTCTCCCCAGAACTTCAATTCAAGCCCTACAAGCTTAATCCAAATAGGTAGGTATTCCAGGCCAAGCGTAATCAGATCAGTCGTGGGAGTCCATTCCCGAATCACAACTGGCTTATTATCAAACATAACACAGCCACTCTGTAGAACCCTCTGTTGAATTTCCTTAGTCTTAAATCGAACTAAGAAAATTCCATTTGGCATAAAAGAAACCTTATCTATCTCCTCTTCTTTCCACATACGCTTGATAAACCCAGATAAAATATTCCATGGCGGATTAGCACCAACCACATATCCAAACACAGAAAGGGACTAAAAAAATATCTCATCCTTAACATCATCACTATTTAATTGAAGAAGAGGTGGTTCCTTTACCTGCTTATGTCCATGTGCATCCTTCCATGATCCAAGTTCATGCGTCACCCCCACCGTCTCCTCCAAAGGAGAATCCAGTTCTTCATCAAGGTCAATCGGAGCAAGTGTCTCTTTATTGAATTCCAGAGCCCTTGCCTTCGTACCCAGAAACCCCCCATCCGATATTTTTCCAGCCAACCAAACCGTGCTTGCATTTTTCATTATCAATTTCATTATCAGACAAACTATTATTAATTATAGGAGAAAGAGTGTTGTTATTATGTTTTTTTATTATTATTTAGGTTAGGTTTTTTTGCTCTAGTCATGGTGTAGATCCCCAAATTAATTTCCTGAATTTTATAGAAACCTTTCTGTTCTTCATCTCTCTAACATTTCATTCCCAATTAGTCATGGTGTAGATCCCCAAATGTTGATGAGAACCTGGTTTACAAGGGAATTTATTTTCTATTTATTCACCGCATTTGCAATCAATGCATATATATACACCAATTAATACAACACATACAATAATCAATACACTTATATACAACATATGTTAAAAAATAATTTTGAGTATCAAAAAATTGGAAAATCTCTCCAAAAAAAACATGATTTAAGAACTACAAAATAATAGTTCTAAATAATTACAAAATAATTACATTTATACTACAGTACAACATAACAAATATAAAAATAAAAAAATAAAAAAATAAAAATTACCTTAATATTTATTTTAAAATATAACCAGTATAGTATATTTAAAAAATTTCGTAAAAGGAAAATTATTTAATACGAGATAATTTGAAATCGAAAAAAATATCAACTTTAGAATAATTTCCAGCAAATAAAATGAAAACCCAAATATAAGTTTTCGATCATACTTATATGAAGTTCTTATTATTATATATTTTGTTTAAAGAACTTCAATATTGAAGTTAAGTGCATTAATTTGTATATAGTAGGTATTATCAAAAAGTTGATTTTGATAAAAAGTTGTTCATGAGGGAGAGTGATGAATTAAAAATCAGTTGAGGGCATGAATTGAGATGAGAGGCATGAGTGAAAATGATTGAGCTCAATAATTATAAGGTTTAACAATAGTAGGTTGAGATAACATATGGGTAGAATTTGGGACTTTAGGGTCTATGTCATATGATGTTGTTACGGTAATAAAAATGTTGGTCTAATTTTTTAATTTAGATTCACAAAGTTTGTTTTGGACTAAGGGCTCAATGTCTATTTTTATGTTCGGTACTTATCATATGCGACGCTTTTTTCCGATGTATTTTTGCAAAATGTGATCACGTTTTTGTCAATAATGGTCACTTTTTGGATAAATAATGACCACTTTGGAAACAAATGACCATCTTTTAGCCATAAAAAGTTGTCGATGTTTACGGTTTAATACATTATTCCCGTACGAGTTAAATTTGTAACAATGTTATTATTATATCCGTGAAATTATATTTGTACGTGCTAAATTTGTAACAATGTTATTATTATACAACGTATTATGCTATTATTACTTGAAAATATTATGCCTAACTATATTCATATTATAACATAATTTGAATATTACTTCGTATCATGTGAAGAATAATCCGTGCAATTTTGCACGGGGATAAAACTAGTTGTTTTAGAAAATATAGAATAGAAAATAGATAGTGGGGTGATGTCACATGACATCATTAGATGATTAAAGGGTAAAATGACAATGAGTTGGCTTCACCAAAATGCAAGAAATGTTCTTACTTTAATAGAAGGAAGATTTTGTGAGTCATTTATACTTCATAATTTTGATGAATTGCACTAGAGGATGTTTGATATTCTCTCTATATCTTATTTATGTTCCCACTTTATTAAAATACTCCTTACATATACTCAAGAAATAGGAATATCATTAAAAAACGGAGGCAGTACTATTTTTAATAGTGATTTAATGGGAGATTTTATTACTATTATTTACTTGATATATTTATGTTTGGTGTTGACTCATTTGAAACATGTAAGCATGGAGTGGTAGTTAATGCCCTTTATGATGGTTTCTTTTATGAAGCCTAATGATGGTTAGAGGCGGACGCAAGATTTTAGTGTAAGATTTTAGTGTAAGGGGGTAATTTAAGAATTTTCAACACATTATTTTAATTTTTTGAAATAATTTTTCCCCGAAATTAATGTTTAAGTAAAAAAATGATATATATTCATATTGGTTCGATTTATATTTCTTCTAATAAGTAGTGTTGTTCTTTGATATTTTTTCTCTAAGAACCTCCAAATTTCAAATAATTTACTATATTCTTGACATATAATATTATTTTATTATAAGATATATATTTAATGTGACTACTTGATAGATAGTAAACACAAGTAGCTCAAAGGTTAAACAATAATTGGTTTATTACATTGAGGTCTAATGGTCTAATCCTATAGATACAATTTTTTCCATCTTAATTACTCCCTCCATCCAAGTCCAAACACAACATTTCTCCTTTACACCTTTGCCAATGCACAAATTGTAACGTAAATATCTCAAGTTTTACATTATAAAAAAATATAAAAATTTGATATTCTTATTGTACTTATAAAGGGGAATCAAACAAGATCCCACATGACCATATTTTATCTTATATATTGCAAGAAATCGTAAAGATTCTCTTCATTCATGAATAGTGTCAAAAAAGAAATGTTGCATTTGGACTTGAATGGAGGGAGTAGAAGGTAACGAGATTTGGGCTCAACCCAAAATAACAAAAATTCATTCAATAAAATTTCACATTAGCAAGTGTCGAACCAGATACCTTCTGGTTATAATGGCACACCTCTACCAGCTCAGCAACAAAAACATAATGCTTATGAAAGGACACACAAACATTTTGATAAATTTAATGGTGGCACTTGCCCTCTTTCGCCCCCTTAAATCCTGATGATGAACTTTATATCTTATTAACTCTATCACTTTACTTTTTCACATTTGCCGACGCGTATTTTACGCGGTAAATATAGTTAGTTACGTATTTGTAAAAATTATAAAAATTAAATATTTTTAATGTACTCGTAAAGACGAATCAAACATTTGTCAACGCGTGTTTTACGCGGTAAATATAGTTAGTTACGTATTTGTAAAAATTATAAAAGTTAAATATTTTTAATGTACTCATAAAGACGAATCAAACAAGATCAGACATGAATATATTTTTACTTATCTATTGAGAGAAAATTGCAATTAAATACCCACATATAAATAGTGTACAAACTTGAACATGGTAGAGTGAAGTTGAAGGGAGGAAGTATATATTACTATATAAATATGAGTATGGTTGGTTTTGGTAGGCACGGAAGATGCTACACATACACAATGTGTAAGAAAAATTCCATACACAACCAATAAAAATGTGACATGTGGCAAACTTAAGTTAACCTCTATGAGTTAGTTTAAGGGTAGGTTAGTCATTTAACATATGTAACTACATCTAATGAACTATATTCAAGGAAAGAATTTGATTTATGGTGCAAAATTTTATATGTTAAAATTTTGGATCTGATTTATAGAAATAAAAAAATAATTAACCAGATTACTCATTCTAAATTTTTTATATCTAAAATTAAATCGAATTTACTCAAAATTAAATCAACAATCGATTTTTTTATTTTTTATTTTTTAATAAAATAATTTTAAGTTATTTGATTATGTTATTATTTTATTTGAACCTGGCTAGTCTTTAAAATAAACTAGTTTTATCATTCGATTTTAGTTTATTTTTTAGTTTATATTTTCGATTTAATCCATTATGGAAACACGCTAATTAATGTTTGAAATTATAAATAATTTATATTGTATTTAAAAAAAACCAACGTTTTGTCATGTTGATAAATTAAACCGTAATACAAAAAAAAATCTTGCAGTTTTAAAATTTCTCTCGTAAAATTTCATAATTTCTTTTTTATATATATTGTTGGCTTGTTTTTAGGAAAGTTGTTTATTTTTTTTATTTGACCCGACTTATTTAAAATGATATGTTTTCAAATCAATATATTGCCTATTTAAAAGATTTTGTTAGCTTTATTTAAGCAAGATATTTCGAAAATTTAAGCAAGATACACGTTATATATTCAAAATATCTAGTTTGGCGATATTTTATGTTTATCTCAAACGAAAAAACACCTTTTAAATAAAATCAAGTTTCAAAACCTTAATAACCAATTGCAAATGTTAATTTTAATTTTCAAATCCGCATAAGCTAATATTTTAAAAATCAAATTGAATACATTAACTGCTTTTTAATTTTTTTAAAAAAAGTCAAATTAAGGTTACGGTTAATAATTTTCAAATTATGGATAAGTTTTTCAAATTGTATGCAAATTTTAAAATTTCAAAATTCAAATTGGCACCCAACACTCAATTAAGGAAACTAATTAGTGGTTTCAATTAAGGCTATAATTTAGTAATCATCAAGATATTCGATTTTTTATATTATATTTATTTCGGAATTAATTATGGTCAATAATATCTTCATTTAAGATGAAATCCAATTACGAGATTTTCTATGAATTAATTGGGTCCGTTTTGTATTTTTTTTATTTGTGTGTAAATTACGAAGATATAAAAAAATTGTCAACATAAATATGAAATTATTTATTTCAAAAAAAAATTACACTGATAAATCATAACGTAATGTTGGAATATAAATTTGAAACTAAAAAAAAATTAAACGACTAAAAAGTAAACATAGAAACACCCTAAAATTCAAAATTAATAATTGGAAATATTGGAATAATTAGACTAATTATCTAATTGTAAACGTCTCATAATATTTTCTTGTAGTGCATATCATCCCCTAGACCTGGCCTCCATTGTGGATGCGTAGGAGGTGGAGTTATAGGAACGTCTAAATTATGAATAGTAAATAAATTAAAATTAAATAATAAAATGATGAATATAGGAAGAATAAAATTATAACAGAATAAATTTTTATAATGGAAAAGATTTCGTTTCAAATTCTTTCTTAAGAACAAGGTAAGAATAATTTTTAAAAAAAGAAACTTCTTAATATGTAAACATCATTAAAAAAAATTTATGTTAAATATATCAATTAATCGAATAGAATAATTATTAAACAAAAATAGAATAAGGTATTCGAATTGATTAATTAACCAATTTTGAATCATTAAATTAGGGTAAAATGAATGGATTAAACAATTGAATTAGGATTTGATTAATTGAACTAACTTAGGGTTAGTCAATTTTCATTAACTTAATTAGGGTTCATCGAATGATATTACGCAATTACAATTAGTAGTAGTAGTAGTTAGTAGCTAGGTAGCACGGACACTTCTCTTAACCAGTCGTCCTGTGTCGGACACACGGACACACGGACACCTATAAATAAGGAATGTGAAATTGAAATACTAGAAAAGGTTGA
>JAIUZE010015358.1:0-34569 GCA_022085475.1 Heliosperma pusillum
CGGTCAATGTCTTGGTTCGTGAATGGATGATAATATGTTGGTTTTAATGTGATCATCGCATGACTTGACTTGGTTTGTCTGTTGAGTCTCAATCTTATCAATCTTATACCGCTAACGGTGAGATGCAAGCCCTAGTGAGCGTATTCGATTGCCTAAGAGTGTCTTCCCCGAGTCTTTGAATAACATGATGGTTTCGGATTGATTTCCACATGATCTTATTATTATTTATCGGATTGCCTATCTATTCTTATCGTAACTCACATGGATATATATATATGCATGATTTTACTTTTGTATTTCCTTATATGTACGTTTAATGTGATATGGCTGGGAGAACCCGGAGTTACTCCCCACTGATTGTGGCGTTCATGTTTTTCATGGATGAACAGGTTGCTTGCATGGATGGATTTTTGCTTATGCTATTTTGGGTTCGGGTGTGAGCTAGCGGGCGTTGTCCCTGGATGAAATACCTCTAGACGTTGTTTAGCTAGTTGCTAATTACTTTGTCTTTTGTTAACACTTTGAGAGACTACGTCTCGTGTGGTATTTTTATTTAGTTTGTAATATTTTGACACTCCTCGTATTTTTCTATCTTGCATGTATAAAGGTTTTTAAAATACCGTATTTTCCGCTATATAATTCACAAGCTTGTATGTTTTATATTTCCGCATTCGCGAGGGTTGTCACATACATTATCTAAATTTATTTAGGAAAGTATCATATATAATAATTTTAATGGTAACTACCAAATTTGTTATTTGTCTCACATTGAAAAGAAATGTAAGTGTGGTGAATATACTATGTATAAATAGAAGAATTGTCTCACATCGAAGAAATATCATAAGCTGGGATGATCACGCGATTATAAATAACAGTTGTCCTTGAAACTTAGAGATGAACCCAAAGTCATTTAAGTCTCTCAAATACTCCATTCGTCCCGGTCATTTATTTGTTTGCCTTTTTTTAGGAGTATTTTAATCAAAGGCAAACAAATGATTAAGACGGAGAGAGTATTGTTTTAGAGAGCTCTTAAAATTTTGTATTAGTTATGAAAATAATATAATTAGATTCGTGGTAAAAAAAATGCTATCATTACAGTATAGAATTTCATATTATTTGCATATACTTTGTGTAATTCTTAGTATGTTATATATCTCACATTGAAAAACAATATATGTGTGGCGAATATACTAATAACTATAAATAGTAGAATTGTTCCATATCGAACAATTAGCATAAGGTGAGGTGATCAACCCAAAATCTTTTGAGTTTCTTAAACATTGTCTTAGAGAGCTTAATTCTTAGGTACTTTGAATCATTTTTCGAGTCATAATATAGATCAAATATAACTTGAGTCCCGACAAAGTTGGTAACATATGTTTAAAATACAATAAGCTGAATCAATATATCAATATTATTTTTTTAAAAATTACGGAGTATATTATATTATAGTCTTAAAACTTCAAAAGTTTATTTTTATAAGTTAACTGTTATAGGAAAATTACGAAAATGATATTAACGTAAACCCGTGCATCGCACGGGCATGAAATCTAGTATTTTGAGATATTAAGGATAAATATATTTCTAAAAGATAAAGCAAATAATATTTTAATATATTAAAGATAGATCTCTTTCTTAATTATTAAACAATATTTCCTTGTTTGCCTCCTATGCTTCTATTATAAATACTCCTTTCATCTTAATCATACATAACGACTTACATATACATTGCGAGAATTTTCCAAATCGTTTTAATAGCAAACCTTCAGCAAAATATTTATTAATTTTAGTGTTTGTTTTTTTCGAAAATAGTCGTGCATCTTCTTTGTCAATCGCTCACGTGAAATACGTTATTGGATAATAGTACATCACATAATCTTACTATTCTTTAACGAGAATCTGTGTGAGTTATATTGTACTTTCTTATTAACGTAAGATAGTATAGAGTATTTAGCGATACTCACCTTGAGTTATAATCATAGTTGATTATACGAGTGGTTTGATAATTTTTGTAATCCGTAGAAAGGTACTAAGAATTATTAATCGAGAATAGTGGATGTAGGTTTCAACGTGTGAAACTGAACCACTTCAAAAATCCGTGTGCCTGTCTTTACTCTCTTTACTTTTCGTTATTTTGTTACTAGTACTTACTTTGATTAATTAATTAGTTGATTTTAATCTCTAAGATCAAATAACTAAATACATATCATATAAATCGAAAAAGTGGGGCTAGTTTTTAATACTCAATTCACCCCTCCCCTCTCTTTCGTATTCGATCAATAGACTCTCCAATTGGTATCAGAGCCTCGTGCTATTGATTGCCTTACAGCAAGGAGTCTGATCCGTTTTTATTGATTCCAAACACCTGAAGTGTCCCGTATTCAATGGGAAGAACTACAGTTTATGGAAAAATATGATGACCCATTACATAAATGGTAACGACTGGGAGTGTTGGCTAATCATTAAGAATGACCCTAATGAGATCATGCTTGGATATGTTACTGGCACTTCTACCGAAAAGAAAGAAGATGACAATGTTGAGGCAGATTATAAGAAAGCTGAGAATAATTCAAAAGCTATAAGCCTGTTGCAAAACGGCATGATTTCTACTGAGCTTGACCGTTTCTCATCTAGCTCTACTGCCAGGGAAATATGGGATGGTCTAGAGATAGCCTATGAGGGGAAAACGGTTGTCAAAAAGCAACGTATTGCATTATTAATGCGAAAATATGAATCGTTCTCTAGGGAGCAAAATGAATAGCTTGATAGCATGCCCACTCGCTTCTCTAGTATCATTAATGAATTGAAAAATCTTGGAACAATTTTTGACTCTGAAGAAATTGCTATTAAGATCCTTAGAAGTCTATCTAGAGGATGGAGACCTAAGGTGACAGTAATTGAGGAATGTAAAGATCTATCTAATCTATCTTATCAAGAGCTACTCGGAACCCTAGTGAAAAACAAGATTCGTATCTTGAAGATGACACAGTGTTATTTGCTAGACGTTTTAAGAAAAAATTCTTTAATAAACAACAAGGGAAAACGTTTAACAATAACACTAACAAATCTTATAAGAAGCCAATCGAGTCAAAAGGGTCTCTCTAAGGTCCTGGTTGCTTCAAGTGTGAGGACAATGATCATATGATTAAGGATTGCCCTACCTGGAAGAAAATCAAAGACAAAAATCAACGAGACAAAACCAAGAAGGAATTCAAGCAAGTCATGATGGCTTATTGCTGGGGAGATCTCGACACAGAAGACGACAAGTCAGAGGAAGAAGAAGTCGCCAACTTATATCTGAGCAACGTCAGTCTTGACCTAATTTCTGACAGTGACAACGAGAGTGAATCTGAGATGTGCCTTGTCGGCAATTCAGATTCAGAACTAGATTAAGAAGATGATGAAGAGGTTAGTCATCTTGAACTTAAAAAGCAAGTTAAGAAAATGTCTAAGAAGTCTTTAATTAAGTATTTTGAAGAAACCTTAGATCACTGTCATGAACAGAGTCTTGAATTAAAAGATCTTAAGAAACAAATTCTTGACATTGCTGAGTAAAACCAACTTCTAAAGGCCAAAGCTAAAAAGCTCAAGTCTAAAGTTATGGCAACTTCAGCTACAACTTCAGACATGACAAATGTTGAGAAAGAAGCTCTTGAGTCTAAAGTTATAGCTAATGAAGCTATAATCTCCGAGTTAAAGCTCAACATTAAGCATCTTCAAGCCAAAGTTATAGCTAATGAAGCTATAACTTTAGAATTGAAGAAAGTCAATGAGCTTTTAAAATCTGAAGCTACGGCAAAGGAAGTTGCTATCATTGATCACAAGAAAGAAAAATCTTTTCTTTCTCAGCAATTTAAAGATATAGAGGCGAAATTCTCCTAAGCCAAAGAACAACATAATGAGGAGAAATTTATCTTGAACAAACGTTTTAATGACTTTCGTGAAAACTTTTAAAAAGAACAATCCCTCCAAGGACTCGAATGTAGACCATTCGTTCGTTATGTGATAAAGAAATTCAGTCATTGAAGGAATTGCTCCTACATGCACGAAAAGTTCATGATAAATGGCAAGGAAGTCAGAAAGTCTTAAACTTCCTTACCGAACAGTCTAACAACAACATGAAGATGGGACTAGGACATGAATGTTATAGTCGTAGAGACCATGATAAGTGCAAATCCACTCCTTCTGACCGTGATTTCAGAAGAAGGAAGTATGTCAATCTTTTAGAATATCTGATTTGAAATTATTGTGGTTACAATGGTTATGTTAAAGAGAATTATGTTAAATATGTCAACGACAACAAAAATCAAAGTGATTTTGTTAAAGAACATGACGTGTCTAGTGTTGATGTGTCTGGACCTGAACGTGAAGAATTTAGAAATAATGAGTTCAGATGGTTTTACGACATAGCATTTGATTACACATCTATACTTTTAAAATCTAAAGCGTATGTGAATCAGAAGCAGTCATTTAAACCTAGTGTGTGTCACAACAATAAAAACAAATACTATAATAAACCTACAAAACTCTATGTTAAGACCAAAAGAGTTGTAAAACAGGTATGGGTTAGGAAGGATCAAATATACAGAGTCACTAACCAATAAGTACCCAACTTAGCGTGGGTACCTAAAAGCTGTATTTGATTTCTTTGCAGATAATAGTGAAAGAAAACAACCTATGGTATCTCGACAGTGGTTGTTCGAGACACATGACCGGAAACAAGAATCTCTTTCTTTCACTAGAGCGCTTCAACGGTGGCAAGGTCACTTTTGGAGACAACAAAAAGGGCAAAATAATCGGTGTAGGTAAAATTGGTATATCTTCTTCACATGCTATTAATAATGTTTATCTGGTAGATGGTCTTAAACAAAACTTGCTAAGTATCTCTCAATTATGTGACAAAGGCAATAAAGTAGTTTTTCATTCAAATGTTTGTCGTATCATAATTGAAGGTATTAGTAATGATATTCTAGAAGGTCTACGTAAAAGGAACGTGTATATGATTGATTTAAAAAAAGTTATTACAAGTTCCTTTACGTGCATAAAGTTAGATCTTCATTCAAACCAAAACTAGTAGTAAGTACAGAAAGTTCACTTGAGTTGGTACACATGGATTTGTGTGGACCTATGAAAGTCAGAAGCCGTGGTGGATCAAGGTACGCATTCATCCTAGTCGACGACTACTCAAGGTATGTATGGCCTATCTTTCTATTTACTAAAGATAAAACTTTCGATAAGTTTTTAGTATTAATGAAGCTTGCCCAAAACAAGTATGATAAAAAGTTAGTTTCCATTCGTACAGATCATGGCACCGAATTTGATAATCAAGTTTTTCTAGAATATTGTAAGGAGAATGGTGTAGGACATAACTTTTCTGCACCACGAACCCCACAACGAAACGGTGTCGTGGAACATATAAATAGAACATTAGAGGACATGGCCCGAACTATGCTTTTGTGTAGTGGCCTTCCTAAGAACTTTTGGGCCGAAGCCATTAGTACTGCATGCTATGTACACAATAGAGCTATGCTTCGGTAGTAAATGTTTTGTCCATAATAATAGAAAAAGTAATTTAAGCAAATTTGATCCACGAAGTGACGAAGCTGTGTTTGTTGGTTACTCTAATCATAGTAAAGCTTTTAAAGTCTTTAACAAAAGAACTTTGTGCATATAAGAAAGTATTCATGTTGTATTTGATGAAGATAATGAGACTGAGCAAGTTGAACAGAATGAATAAGAAGACATGAATGATCCCGACTTTCGCCTTTCAATGGAAGATTTACCATAAATCAATGAAGAAGTTATTGAAGGAATCAATGATGAACTTGATAAATCCGCAAATGATCTTGAAAAGAGAACTGAGACAATTGTTGATGATACGAATGTCTCTTCTCAAAACAAGGAAAAGAAAACCGAAGTTATAACTGATGAAGCTATAACTTTGGATCCAGATCAAGATTTTGTAACTGAAGTTGTACCAACTTTAGCAATAACTCCGGAGTCTAACTCAGGGGGAACCAATCTTGACTCTGAATCATTTGAGGAAAGTGAAAGTTCATCAGCTAATAATAAGCCTAGGAACTCTAAGAAATGGAAATATAAGAGTTCTCATCTTATGGATAGTATCCTAGGAAGTTTGAATAAGGGAGTTCAAATAAGACGAACATTAAATAAATTTTGTTTATTATATTCCTTTCTGTCTGCCATAGAGCCTACCAACATCAAAGAAGCACTTGCAGAATCCGACTGGATTGTGGCAATGAAAGAAAAGCTTCAACAGTTCGAACGTAATAAAGTTTGGCATCTAGTGCCACGACCTAATAATCGAACTGTGATTGGTACTCGATGGGTATTCAGAAATAAATTGGATGACTCAGGAGTTATAGTTTGTAACAAGGCTCGTTTGGTCGTTCAAGGATATAATCAACAAGAAGGGATTGATTATGACGAGACCTTTGCACTTGTAGCAAGACTTGAAGCTATTCGCTTGCTTATCGCCTTCGCACCCCATAAAGGAATGAAACTGTACCAAATGGAGGTTAAGACTGCATTTCTTAACGGTTATTTGGAAGAAGAGGTTTTTGTTGAACAACCTCCCGGATTTTTAAATAGCAAATTTCAACACCATGTTTTAAAACTCGATAAAGCTTTATATGGTTTGAAACAAGCGCCTAGGGCTTGGTACGGCAGATTGTCCAAATTTTTACTACAAAACAATTTTAAAAGAGGATCTGTCGACAAAACCCTATTTCTACAATCCGAGGGTTTTGATTTACTTGTTGCTCAAATTTATGTAGACAATATTATTTTTGGTTCTACTAACAATAAATTGTGCAAGTATTTCTCAGATTTAATGACCTCAGAATTTGAAATGAGCATGATGAAAGAATTGAAATTCTTCCTAGGATTGCAAATTCAACAAAATAAGGAAGGGATAAAGATTCACCAACAAAAATATGTCAAGGAGCTAATCATAAAATTTAGTATGGAGAATGCTCATCCAATGGACACACCTATGGTAACTGATAAAAATTTGACCTTAGACGAAAATGGTAAGTGTGTCGATGAAACTACATATCGAGGTATGATTGTTTCTTTATTATATTTAACTGCAAGTAGACCTGATATTATGTTCAGCATATGTGTCTGTGCTAGATTTCAATCTTTTCCTAAAGAGTCACATATGATTGCAGTTAAACGTATCTTGAGATATTTAATCGGTACATGTAATTTGTATTTGTGGTATCCACTTGAGTGCAATTTCGATCTAGTAGGATATTCAGATGCAGATTATGCAGGATGTTCTTTCGATAGAAAAAGTACCTCTGGATTCGCTACGTTCGTTGGACCATGCATACTTGAGACTCAAAGAAGCAAAATTCGGTCGCGTTATCAACTGCTGAAACCGAATATATAGCTGCAGGACTGGTATGTTCTCAATTACTTTGTTTAAAGCAACAACTATGTGATTATGGTGTTAATGTTGGTTGTATGCCTGTATTTTGTAATAATACGAGTGCTATTATTATAATTTCTAAAAATCTAGCTCAGCATTCTCGTACTAAGCATATAGACATTAGACATCATTTCTTACGTGACCATGTAGAAAAGGGCAACATTAAACTCGAATTTCGTAGTACTGAAAATCAATGGGCTGACATTTTAACAAAGGCGTTAGCGAGAAGACGTTTTGAGATTTTGCGGTTGAAAATTGGTTTAATCAGTAGCAATTAAATTCGTCATATTTATTTTATGAACCCGTGTGATTAGTTAGAATAAGACGAGATTATATGATTGTGTCCGTGTATTCCATTGCTAGTATATTTGTGTTTAATATTATATATTATACGTGAATATCTAGCATATTAAGTATTTTATGGATATTGAATTATGGACCACATATTTGCCAAAAATCTATCTTATTCACTTTCCTAATGAAACCAAAATTCTACCCATGAAACTCATGTTGACCGAAAATTCCCAAAACAACAATATCTTACCATATCTTTTAATTTACCTAATCTAATCCTTACCATATCCCACATATATTTACCCTAGATTCCTTTTACTATCTTACCCAAATTTAAAAACAAAAAAAACAGAAAAGGAAAAGAGGAGTAAGAGCCGACACCTATACGTGCTAGGCTACAAAAGACCAAAACCCAAGACCACTTTTCATAATTACCTATCACTATCACCATCAACACACATCACCTTCTCCCCTTCTCTCCTTCTTCACGAAAACAACAACAACAAAAAATCATCAAGCTCACAATCAACAATGGCTTCCACACGGTACAAATATACCAACACCCCAAACTCCAAAATTCCAACACCTAGCATGCCCACTAATATCTCTCCTAAACCAAAACAAAAATCACCAAATTTGACACAAATCGAGTCGGGTTCGGTTCTTGAGGGTACAAAAAGGCCTAGATTAAATAAGGGGAAGAATAGGGTTCAAGATAATGCTAATACTGTCAAGGACAACACGGAAATCAAGGCAACTACACGGTCTATGTTTCGCGAGTTTCACCTCAAGAAACGGCATCCGGGCTTGACAAGCTTTGTTTAACAAAGAAAGAAAAAGAAAATTAGTTAACCGGGTTGCTAAATATGCTATTAATGGAGGTCGTAGTTTCCCGAAGGCGTGGTGATGGAATCAAAATTGACCCGAGTACGTCATAGGACGAACTGTGGGAACCGGCTAAGTTGGAGGTTAAGAGGTATTTTGATGATGGGGCTACATTGTCTAGTTGTGTGTTGGCGGGAAATTGGTCCCCAAAATTAAAATTTATGTTAAATTTTTTGTGGAATACGGTGGTTCCGCGTCGGGGTGGACGGGATAAGATTGTGTGCTATGAGATGATGGTGGTTAAAAATTGGTTGAAAGGTTACCGTGTCAACCTTGCTTTCCTTGTTTTTTCTCGAATTTATCAAACTGGCTTTTCGGTAACCGAGGATAAAATCTATTCGACCCAAGCCCTATGGAATGTGGGTGTCTCGGGTTCTTGAGGCAAAGGTGGTTCTTGATCCGACTAGCTATGGTGTTAATTTAAAAGATTATATGTGTGATACTTTTTTGAAATTCAAGAAATTGGAGGCATCGGGTCCGGAATTGGTTTTTATGTCAAAAGGTGGTTCGGTTGTTGTAAAACCAAATGTGGCTGATTTTTTGGGGATTGAATCAAAATTGGATGTGTTTATGGGAAAGGTTATGGAGCGCCTTGATGCGCAAGACAAAAAATCGATGAGGTTGTTGACAAAGTGGTCAAAACCGTCGCTTTGGGGAGCTCTAGCTCAACCCGTGACCATTAGGGTCGCGTGTGAGTGGTGAATTACGGACATGGATGACGGGAATAGATGGTTGCCTAGCTAAACTTGACAGAAATGTTGTCGATATTCGACAAGAGATGTTTAGGCACCGGGATCGGATGCAATTCTTGGTTAGCCAAGGAGGTGCTTTGGTGAAGAGTGGTGCGGATATGCGCGATGGAATGCACACCATTTATGATGCGACGGAAGCTCTATCTATGAAGGTTCGGAACTTTGATTCATGCCTCGCCGCCCAAGCTAATCACGTGAAGGAGTGCTTTGATCGCCTTTCTACTCTTGAGTACCGTACCCGACCCGACTACATTGACCCCAACATCATTCGCCAACCCGATTTGCCTTGATTTTCTAGTCTCACCTTGTTTGTCTTTAACCTACTTTATCCATTCGGCCCATTTTGGCTTTTTACACTATCCTATTGGGCCCATTGGCATTAATATTTTCAATTGTGGTTTGTAGTTTAACTTGACATTTAGTATTTGATTTTGCTTGATATGAATCGTTTAGTATTGCGTATTTTGCATATCTATTTCTTGCCTTGGAGTATGTTATTCTAGTCATTTTATATCCTTGTTCTTGTCTTTTCAATGATGCCAAGAGGGGGAAGAAATGATATGATTTGAGTCTTTTCTTAAGCTTGCTCCTTGTCAAGACTCGGTATCTCTTAAAGTCTTTCAAGTTATAACTTTAGCTAAGTTGTTATGTTCTTGCCACCGACGTTACTATAACTTTGGTAGTATTTTGTAGAGGGGAACCATACTTAGTCACAATCATAAAAGAAATCATAAGAGACTTGTCATCATAAAAAAGAGGGAATTTGTTGGACCTATTTTATAGTTTTGATAATGACATGTGTTTACTTGGTAATGTGATTTACTTGATATATCATATGCATGTAATTGTGTGCTTTAGTCTTATCATAGCTAACTACAAATACGAGAAGGAAGATCAATGTTATAAGAACTTCAGGCATAACTTTGACAAGTTCTGTGAGACAAAGTTATAAGAACTTCAGGATTAACTTTGGAAGTTTAGATGCAAGTCATAGCTACCTTGGTTATAACTTTAAAGAAAAACAATTCAAGAAAGATCTACCTCAAATAACACAAGACTCAAGATGGATGGTCTTTGTGATCAAGATGAAGAGATGATCCGTATACTGAAGATCTTTGTGAAGATTAGATAGTATAGGTCGTCATTCGGTAACTATTCCATTAGAGTGATTTTATGTTTGTAAAGTTATGACTCACTTATAACTTTACATACTAAAGTTCAAAGTTATAGCTTGGACCTATAACTTTGGATGACAAAAGTTGATGCCTGATTTTTGGAAATAAATATTTTAAATGTTTTTAAAAAAGAGAAAGAGTATTTTTATATTGATCAAAAGTTTTATTACAGGATGTATTTATGAGATTCTATTAGTTAGTAATACAACTTATGGGTTGTCATGCTACCTAGGGTTTATAATATATTATATCTCAATTTGTTGTTAACCTAATAAGCCCACCTAGGGTTTGAGCCACCTAGGGATTCGTGAGATCCAAGGATTGTGCCTCCTAAGGTTGTGTGCTCCTAGGGTTTCGTGTAGATAGGAATTTCGGTCAATATAGGTTTTTTTCCTTGTTTGTCTTAACCTAGGAATCTAATATATCCTTACAACAATATTTTGAGATATTAAGGACAAATATATTTTTAAAAGATAAAGCAAATAATATTTTAAGATATTAAAGATAGATCTCTTTCTTAATTATTAAGCTAGGGTTTTACATTTTATATCGCATATGCTTCTATTATAAATACTCCTTCCATCTTAATCATACATAACGACTTACATATACATTGAGAGAATTTTCCAAATCGTTTTAAAAGCAAACCTTCAGCAAAATATTTATTATTTTTAGTGTTTATTTTTTTCGAAAATAGTCGTGCATCTTCTTTGTCAATCACTCACGTGAAATACGTTATTAGATAATAGTACATCACATAATCTTACTATTCTTTAACAAGAATCTGTGTGAGTTATATTGTACTTTCTTATTAACGTAAGATAGTATAGAGTATTTAGCGATACTCACCTTGAGTTATAATCATAGTTGATTATACGAGTGGGTTGATAATTTTTGTAATCCGTAGAAAGCTACTAAAGATTATTAATTGAGAATAGTGGACGTAGGTTTCAACTTGTGAAACTAAACCACTTCAAAAATCCGTGTGTCTCTCTTTACTCTCTTTACTTTTCGTTATTTCGTTACTAGTACTTACTTTGATTAATTAATTTGTTGATTTTAATCTATAAGATCAAATAATTAATTACATATCATATAAATCGAAAAAGTGGGGCTAGTATTTATTACTCAATTCACCCCCTCCCCCCCTCTTTCGTATTCGATCAATAGACTTTACAGTTTTTGGTTTCAATTAATTTTAATTTTAGTTTCAATTGCATCGTTTTTTTGCTTTCAAGTAGGAAATTATAAGAGTTTACAATAGATTACTTATTATAAAGTCATTTAAATAAAGAAACAATCAACAAAGTTCTTACAACTGACGTGCCCAACAACCAAATTAATATATAAGTCCAACAAAGCTCATAAAAGAAAGTGCAACAAACAAAAAAAAACGTCCAACAAACAAATTCCAACAAAGAATAAAATGTTTAACCACGTCATTGGTCCTCATTTCTTCTTCCGCTTCCTGATTCAACCGTTTCATTGTCACGGTCACTTCCCTTCATTGCCCCTTCTACTAACGGTGCGACGACATTTGCCTCTCCCCATTAACCATTACCAACTGGGTGTCTACCGGTGTATGCACGCATCTATGGATGAACGGTCCTCATAAACTGCCTTAATTATACAGTCTTTGTAGGGTCTTTAACATCCTCGAATTGTGAGAACCTTTCAATAAGCGACTAACCAGCCTAAAAATATAATAATGAATGCAGTGTAATATTAAAATTATTCCATGTGAAATGTAAGAAATGGTAATTAAAATATATATTACACGTACTGTGGTCAGAAAGTGGGAACTAGTAGTAGGCATCTGAGCACTATCGTGGGGAACGTTCATCACATAAGGATGCGAATGTGTAACAAATCACTCCATATACCCTTTTGTATAAGCATGTGGTGGGTGGGTGAACGGGCAATGAAAACCTATTCCGATGTTCCTTAGCTTCTGCATTTTCCAATTACTCCATGTGTAGTCGAAATACGCACCGTCATACTGCACATCCTATACAATTGACTTTACTAGACGATAAGCGTTATCGGGGAGTGCCACCGGGAACGGGATGGTCTGCATGTACCCAAACTGTCGACTACATCGATCTGGCCGGTATGGCTCAACCATATCGATAAATCTCTAAAACCCCTGATAAGTGTTACTAGGGTTTTCGGCCTCATGAGCCATAGAGTACGGTCTCTAAACTAATGACTCAATCGACATCAAATCTAGCTTCTCTCGGTAGGAGACTAGAGATCTTTTCGCCTCAGCTCGTGGTATCGAACTGGTAGACCATACCGAAGCCATCGAAGCACCCTTAGTGGCTGCCAACGTCGCCATTGGCCTAAACCAGGGAAAGTGTTACAAGATCCATAACTACAACAAGGTCAAACAACCGCACAAACCCTTCCAATCAACCCTCGAAGCAATACTTAACTGTCTATATAGATAAGCCAAAGTGCCGGCACCCCAAGCATACTTACTAATACTACCAACATTTCTAAGCATTGGAAATATGTTTGCCCTAAACCTATAACTGGATTTATCAACAAACAATGTCGAACTCAAAAAAATCGTCAAATAACCCTGAGCCTCCAAAGTCACTCCCCGCTTGCACCCCGTAAGCAACCCTTTCAAAGCTATCTGCAAGATCAAATTTCCCTTGTATATCTTGCATCTTTATCTTGTCCTCACTACTCTCCTAACTGAGCCTTCGTCATAGCCAATAACTCTGACTTCTACATCGGCGGGATATCGAGTTTCAAGTAGGGGATAAGGTTCTTCTGACGGTGTCGCATATGAAGGGATTAATGAGATTTGGCAAAAGGGGCAAGCTGAGCCATAAATGTATTGGCCCTTATGAGATCTTGGATCGGATTAGGGAGGTGGCATACCAGTTAGCCTTGACACCTGCTCTTGATCGGGTGGACAATGTATTCTATGTATCGCAGCTGCGAAAGTACGTTAGTGTCCCGTCCCATGTTCTAGAGGCCAAGACTATTAAGTTAGATGAGTTACTCATTTATGTTGAGGTGCCAAAGGATATATTGGATCGAAAAGTGCGTAAGAGAAGGAATGAGGAGACGACTTTACTTAAGGTGTTATGGTCTAACCATAACGTGGAGGAGGCGACATGGGAGGCGGAGGATTCTTTGAGGGAGCGGTATCTGCATCTTTTTTAGCATGTATGTTGGTTACGGAAACGTAAACTTATTCTTTTAAGGGGGTAGTAGACGATCGCGTTATCATTTTCTGGTTTGGTTGGTATTATTTGTGGCTTAGTTGGTATTGGTGAAATCATGGTAGAAAATTGGTGTCGTTTTTGTAATGGTTATGTTATGTAATGATGTGTCGGGAGTCATTGATAAATGTCTTGTGTTTCTGTTTTCTGAGTATTGAGTGTGAACATCGAGGACGAAGTTCGTTCTTAAGGAGGGAAGAATGTAATATTTCGTATTCTGGTAAGCTTGTTCTCGGTCGAGTAGGGGGCACTCGACCGAGTGATGTCTGTACTCGACTGAGAAAACGTAATTCGGCCGAGTAGGCGAGTCTGTCACTTGGGCAGCCTTCTGCATAAGTGGCACTAGGCCGAGTATGGTGAGTACTCGACCTAGTGCAGTGTACACGATCGAGTGCACCGGTCTGGCGGCGTTTTCGAGCGGTATGGATTAAGATGCTTAAGGGATTATAATTAGATTTCGTCGGTTAATCTGTCATTTTAAAACCCTAAAACACCTCATAATCCGTCCCTAATCATCATAATCCATCACCAAGGCTTGGATTATCATTGTTGGTTCGTCGTAGTCATTCCTTTGCATCGATCTCATCCTAAGTATTCTTATCTTGAATTTATTTAGTATTGTTGGGTAGTATTACTGAAACCCTAATCCGATTTGAGGATGAGGATTAGATGGTTATTGATTTAGGCCTTTGTATATTGTTAAGAGAAGGATTCGTAGAGGAAGAGTTCTAATTGCGTCATTGTTGCGGAATTTGCCTTCATATATGGTTTCCATACTCAGTACTTTTATATGCTTATTGATGTGATGATATTGCTGATGATATTGTTGATGATGTTGTTGATGATATTGTTGATGATGGTTATGGTTGTCTTGGTGATGATTGTTGGTTCTATATTGGTGGTCCTCTAGGAGACGGTTCCACACCCTGAGTTCGCCTCTCCTGGATTTCCCACGACGAGGGGGATGTGCACATTAATGTTGGGAAGTCTCGTTGCGATGAGAGAGGCTTTTGACGTCTAGTGTTGCGATTTGGCATCGGTTGGTGGTACGACATTCAGATCTGCAGTATGACGCTAGGAAGGGTGTCCGCTTCCGCGGTAACTCGATTACTGGAGTATTGGAGATGATGATGGATACTGGATACTTGGTTGTTTTATTGAGATTGCTTGACTATGTTGATTGCATTGGATGATATACTATGGTACTGACCCCTTTTACCTTTTAAAAACTGTCGTAATCCATTGAGTAATGGTGAGCAGAAGTTTAGCAGGTATTCCTTTTGAGCATCCGTCGGGATTGGAGGGGATGCCGCTGGATGATGAGTCTTAGCTTCCTTTGTGTCTTTTGTTATTAGACTTTCAGTTAGTTGAGTACTTGGTTATCAGACTTTGTTTCTTTATTGGCTTAAGACAAAGTCATTACTTTAACTTTACTTTTTAATGAATGTCGTTTCTTTATTGTTCATTTGATATGTACTACCTCGGGCAACTGAGATGGTAGCGCTCCTATTTACTAAGGTAGGCCTTTGTATGGTTGTTTGGTAGATGGGGGTGTTACATAAAATATCAGCCTCAGGTATGCTTGAAGCATACCCCTCAATATCAATCCCAATGATCTCCTCAACATCGTGCAACAATATCGCCATCGCACCCCATGGCATGTAAAATGTGTTGGTGTCTGGCTGCCACATCTCAATAAATGCACACAACAATGACATGTTCAATTGTTTATGCATGATGTCGGGAAAATGACTAAGACCCTAACGACAACTATCTATCGAACCGCAACCGACAAAATCCACTTGTGAAGCTCGGCCAATGATCTCTCTCAAGTGTACTTAGTCAACAAGCCACGCTCAAAGCCAGGTCAACTGCACATAAGATAAGAAATTTATCCACCAAAACTCGGAATCAATTCCGGTACTAATGGACCCTCTATCTCGGTGTTGGCCTACTCAATATCCAGATGTAATCTTTCCCCCTAGCCCTTACTTTCATGTGCAGCTTAACAACCGAGCTAATAGACCTTTCAACATATCTCTCAAACCTACGATGTTTCCCCCACCTAACGCAAAAAACAGAAGTCGCCTTCACAAAAGTCGTCTCCACATTAGTCGCCTCCTCACTATCCGCCTTTTCATTAACCGAATCAACATTTTCCGCGTCATCATTACCCACCTCCTCATTACCCGTCTCCTCATCAGCCGACCCTTGATGATTATGTTCCGCCCCCACAAGATCTCTCTCTCCCGTACTGGTCAAACTCCTCAGCATAAAAATCGGGCTCAATAGAACATGGTACTTCCCTCGACCCAAAACTAGTCTTTCCGACCCTCAAATTAATTAATTTCCAACGATGTGAAGCAAGAAGTTTGGACCTATGATCATCATTTTACGACATCTGCATTATACAAACAAGTGTAATTATACAAAAAAGTACGTAAATATATTAAGCTGATACATTAAAAGTACGTAAATATTATCTTTTGCATGATAAATAAGTATTTTCAATTTTTATTATACAAAAACGTCATATATATTTAATTACTTAGAAATTGATGACTATTTTCACTTTTAATTACACAAATTTTCTTTTTTTTTTTTTCAAATAGCGTATAATTAAATTCAACTAATTCATGACTAATAATATATATTACAATATGAAATTAATACAAAAAATAATCAAAACTACGCGCATTACGGTTCCGTATTTTAAATATAATATAAAAAAAATTCGAAATTAGCCCATTCGTGTGAAATACACAATCGGGCCTAGGCCCAATCGTGTGAAATACACGAATTTACCCATGCCCATTCGTGTAATCCACACGAATGAACCCCATGCCCATTCGTGTAATCCACACGAATGGGCCTTTTGGTCAATTCTTGTAATTTACTTGATTGCCCTCATTTAGATTTTCCAGATTTTTATTTTTCTCTTTTCAATTCAAAATCGCTATGAACTGCAACCTATTTGGCTCTAATCGTCACAATTTTTCTAATCTAAGTCAACCTATAAACTAATTTATACTAATTTGGCAAATAAAATGAAAACAATAAAAAGTAAGCATACATATCTTGTAAGTGGAAGATGAAGAATGAATCTTTCAAAGCGGTTCTTAATGATGGAGCGGTTTTTGGAGTAGATAGAACATACACTTTGAAGCGATTGTTGAAACGGTTTTTAATGCTTATGTTAGCTTTGAAAACAGAGAGAGAGAGAGAGAGAGAGAGAGAGAGAGAGAGAGAGAGAGAGAGAGAGAGAGAGAGAGAGAGAGAGAGAGAGAGAGAGAGAATAAGGTTTTATTTTTATGTTAATTTTGAAGCGGGTGAAGCAGTTTTGAATTGGTTTTTTAAAAAATTTGAATATTAAAATAAGAAAGAGAAAATAAGGTTGGTGGGTAATTAATAGGGTTTAATTACTAAAGGGCAAGAAAATAATTGTAGGTGGCGGGATGAATAAAAGTAGAGGCGAGATATAGCAAACCCAATACTAATTCTTAATTTTTTTTAGCTATTTGATGATATTGTGCTCAACTTTGAAGTTGGAGCGATTTTGAAGAAAATTGCGGTATTGAGTGTTGACGATTCTTACAATCAATCGATGTTTGATCAAATCAAATGCATTTACGTTGCTTTTGGCCCATTTTTGTTGTGAAAGAAAAGAATAATTCATTAATAGGACGCTTTACGGCACTTACAAATGAGAAGTATAATGGAAAACAAATCTAATTGAAACCAAAGAAAAATAGTTCTCTTATAAACTAGGGATCTCAAAACATGATATGACAATTCGGCTCGTCCTCGTATCGCTGTCTTCATGTAACTTCTTATGAGGGGATCCTTCATTTGATTCATTCTGAGAAAAAATTTATCTCTTTCTGGTTCCTAAGATCGTTGCAAAATAGCATGTATCCTTCGAAAGAACATGCGACGAACCATCAACGAACTACTCTTGTCACTACCGATGAAACTAAAGCCACGAATGAATGGAAAACCCCTGAAATAAGGGACTGAAAAATATTTCTCACCAAAACAGAGACTTTTATTGACTAAATAATAGATATGCATATTACTTATTGAAAGATGAAACAATTACGGGGCTTACCATCGAGAGATTATCAATGGAAGCCCATCGTATTTTGATGGAGGCTAGGGTTTATTCGAGAGAGTTTTTTTAGAGAGCGAGGACAAACTGATAATTTGTCTTTTGGCCCTTTCTTTGATATGTATATGTTGTATTTAGTATATAAATATGAATTATATATGTAAATAAGTTGCATTAAAGTTAAAACGGATATTGAAAAAAAACATGTTTGGAATAAAAAAAGGGTCAACTTTAAACGTTCAGAAATTTAGTTCTATATATGAGGATGAAGTGATTTATGTTGGAGGTGATAGGTTATCCACTTACAACTCTAATAGTACGTCACACTCCCAAACGTATAAGAGACGAGCGGGATATCGCCGTTTCAAGAAAATTGGCATCAAGTGTTGTACCGTGTGCATCTCCACTAAATATATGCCTTTTGGTCGTGGATATCGTTTTTCAGATTGGAAAAAATCGTTCCACATGTCCTCTCCTAACCGATTTCAACTGCTCTTATCTCTAATTAAGTTGAGCAAAACAAACCTTGCTTAACTTAATTATCTCTAATTAAGTTAAGCAATGTTTTTTTTTTACAATGGTAAAGATAGCCTACATTGCCTTACGGGCAATAGGGCAGAGCACGGATAAGATATCCGATCCGAACCCAATTTTTGGATCGGATATCCGAACCGAATTTTCAAAATTTTGATATATCCGAACTATTTCGGATATCCGAATTTAATATCCGAAAATATCGGATTGGATATCCGACTATCCATTACCTATCGGAAAACAAAATCAATTCATAATTCAAAACGACATTTTCCCAAGATTTAAGTTATTGTCCAGCAAATTTGTACATTTTGGCCGCATAAATCAATTCTCAATTATGAATCGGTGGCGTTGAATATGAATGTCAATACATGCTTGGTTGCCCACAAGTTCAGATCTAAATATGGAAAATAATTAATCAATATATGAACAATTAGATATTAGAAAAAGGGAACAAAGTTTTAATGTTTGTATAGATTTCGAGTGGCTGTGTAGTGTTTGTGGTGTTTCGAGTGGCGGAGTATGCAGTGTTTGTAGATGTTTCTGATGGCGTTGTTGTGTGTAGTGTAGCGATGGCAGCGTTGTGAAGTGTGGCGTTCTAGCAGAGCTGAGACTTGTCTACATTAGTGTTTTTGTGGTTGATGAAGGGGTAGTTAATGGTTGTGTAATGGGTGGTGAAAGTGAATGAAAAACGGTGAAGCAAATGAAATGAAACAAGTGTTGGCTGGAAGTTTATATAGGGCAACTTTCTAGTATCATATTTTAGGGTTTTCATTGGGTTGAGCAATTGGCTTCTTCCAATATATAGTCTAAAGTCCAGACCAATCCATTTCAAGGAAAAGAAAATATCTTTTTTTACTTTCGAATCGGATACGGATATCCGAAATTTTGGCAACAGGTATCCGTATCCGATCCAATATCCTAAAATTTCGGAATCGATATCCGATCCGAAACCAGTTTTCGGATCGGATTCGAATCGGTTTGGATAATCGAATTTTTTGCTCAGCCCTACCCAGCAACATACAAAGCCATCCCGATATAAGATATTGGATATAAACTAAAACCTAAACAACGAAACGAACCAAATACAAATAGAGTATAAATTAAAAATACAACTAGAATTAGACAAACTAAAACATCATAGGCTTGATGCGGCAGGAACATAAGATGGTTAAACGCGTCTGAACCAGCATCACCCGCACATTAGATCTCATAATGACAATGATACATACGAGCCACTGAAGGCCAATAGCAAGGTGTACTTACGATCTTGCAAAAAGACCGTAGAAAGACAAAGTGACGAGCAAGACGACGAAGTTTGCCATCGGCGGAGAAAAATCTCCTACACCTTCGAGATCGGCCCCATAGTCATAAGACCAAGTGATCAAGACATCAATCATGTAGATAATAAGATGGATCAAAGGGATCCCCACGACCAATCCACAAACCACCATGTTCCGAGCACCATTTATTCGATATAAACTAACTTGGAAGAGACGATATAAAAACCGATATGACATAAGATTTAATGCAAAGACCACCACCTCCAAACCAACCCCACCGACACAACCCAAAGCAAGCCACCTCAACCCCACCCCATTCAAATAAAAATCAATTACACCCATTTTCACCAAAAATCAAAGAAAAGAAAGTTCCCATACAACTTAACATACTTCTCACCCTGAAATCTGAAAACAAGCCCCAAAAGAAGAAGAAAAAAGCAAGAATTATATTAATTCCAAGAACCCAAAAGACTCAACAACGACTGACTCGAAATCCCCAATAACACCCGTGCATGCAACGAAAGATGAAGATGAAAAACCATCAACGACACCACCGGACGGGACACAGACCAATAGGCGGGGGGAGGGGGGCGAGGGGATGGGGGAACGTCGTATCGGTACCATTACCATCAGACGTGGGGGAAGGGGAAAACACCTCCCCTTGAACATGCACGATTGTTAGCGAAGAAGACGGATGAGGGAATAGGGGGACTGGAGAAAGATACCACCATACCTAAACAAGACCAAAAATGGAACGCTCGCCGAAAACCGATGAGTAAGAATGGAGAACGGGAACTCTTTCATAAAGAAAATATATATTAGTGGGGTTAAAGATCTCTATTCGAAACGGAAAGAGACATCGTCACCGGAGAAAGGCCAGAACGGCCGATCCTCGGCGACGGAGCATCCATGGAAGGGGTGGCGGGGTGGATGGGGGAGGTGGAGGTGCCAAAGTATTTATTTGGGTTTTGTTTTAAGAGAAACGTGGGAGAGTTTTAGAGAGAGAGTATGGTATTTCTTGAGTTAAGTTAAACAAGATTGGTCATGCATGCTTAGACCTGTCAAAAGCAACCGACCCAAATGACACTATTCGAAAAGGCTGATCCGAGACCCAAAATTAACCGAAGTTTCAAAACCCGAATATAACCCGAAACCCGAATTAACCCGACCTAACTCGAACTTGACTCGAAGTGCGTCGATCCAAACCTGATCCGACGATCCAAAACCACTAACCCAAAAATGACCCAAAAAAATATAACTCTAATTGAACAAAAAAGACTTGAAATGATTAAGTTCATTTTTTTTTTCTTGATTATTGACTCGGACCCGAAATAACCCGACCCGAAGTTAACGCGATCAACTTACCTGGAAATTACCCGAAACCTGAAACAACCCGACTCGACCCGAACTAACCCGATAATATGATAGACCCAAACTGGACCGAGCCAAACCCGATCCGATTGACCCGTTCGCCAGGTCTATGCATGCTTAGGTGAATTATATGACTACGACGAATTTTTAATTTTTTTGGTCTTTGCTACTCCTTTTAAACAAATTTTAGTCTTATTTTCTTTTGAAAGATATGTAAAACATATCCAGTTATCCACACATTTTACTCCTATTTTTTATTGAAAAATAGATGTAAAGCACATTATATATCAACTTTCAATAAGTCTTGCTACTCACAGGTCCAATTTTGTCACAAGTTGAAAATGAGATAAATGTGACCCATTTAAAAGAAATGTAACCACAATAAATGTTTAAGCTGGTACAATTTTTCAGGATAAATCGTCACATTTATCGTTAAAATGACAACATTAGAATATTAGACCCATCTTTCACTTGTAACAAAAAATGGGCAGTGATAACGCCATAAACGTATTTGTTAATGCCACTCATTTTCAAGCAAATTATATTGGTATCTAACTTTTCACTATCTCATAACTTGAGTGACATTAGTATAACTTGTAGTGGCATTATCGTCACCCAAAAAGTGCAAGTTTCAATGAGAATTGGTGATCGCCTAATTTTAGGGCCTCATTTTGAGCGTCACATTGTGCCTCCAAATTATTCAAGACCGCCGTAATTCCCGGTAATACATGAGGTATCTTTTCAGATATTACATTACAGAAATAAAAATGAAAAAGAGAAGCTTTTATTAATCTTCAATGCTAATTGTTGTTCGAATCTCGCCCGGGTCCGAGTTTCCAATACGCATTATTGACCACAGATTTATGGACAAGTCGTTGGGCAACCTAACATTAAACTTGGCAAGTTGGCAACTTGGAATCCGTGGTTAAAAATATAGACCAATTAGACCATGCACAATGGTGCTAAAAACTTTTCATCTTTCTTCCTTTATCACTCATCCACCTCACAATTTTTTCACTTATCAATTAAGACAAAAAGACACTCATTCAACCATGCTCAACTTGAGTTCAAACATTAGAAATGGATTGGAATGGATTCTAACTTCAAAGAGGTATGGAGTTAGAATCCCATACATGTTTATAGTTGTTTGGTTCAATCTAGGAATGAGAAATAATAGTGTGTTGGGTGGAATGAATTTAGAAACTTGGGGGGAGAAGTGGGTATGAGATTACAAGGGGTTGGAATGGAGTTAGAATCCATTAGGTATCTAACTCCATTCCAAAATGCTCCAACCAAACATTGGAATGGATTCAATCCATTCCAATCCATTCCAAAAGCTCCAACCAAACACCCCCTTAATCATCCCACTCTTTTCATTACTTATCTCTCTTACTTTATCATACCCCACTACTACTAGACTATTATATAAATGAAGTAATTTTGTTTTAAAAAAATTTGTTTTATGAAATTAGACTCCTTTTTGTATTTAATATCTCGTCAATTATTTTCTACTTCTATGATTTTCTGAAAATTAATATCTTTTTATGGTTAAAATTACAATATACTGCTTACATTATCTGTCAACGATTAAAATTAAAAAATCATTATAAACTACACGAAATTTAATATTTCTTTTGTTTTTCCCAAAGACGGATATTATCAATCCATTTTGATATTGGATAAAATGACATAGTAAATAATGCAAAAAAAGGATAAGATAATAGATAAGATAATGATACAAAACAAAGTGTTTGCATTATCTTACAACGATGAAAAAAAAACGTCACACATAAAACAATATTTTACATAAGAAATAACAAATAAATACAAACAATACGCTATTAGGTACTCCTAATATTCTCAAAACTTCTGCCATATATTTTCAACCAGGTCTGCTCTAAGCTCTTGATGTGCTCTTGCATTTCTTATACGGCTTCTATTCTCAATGTACGTACTTATAGGAGCGATGGAACCGACTTCAAATTCTGGTTCTTCTACAGTTGCTTCATCTTCCTCATAATCAGGGTTTATGAACTCATTAGGATCGTAATTGGCATAATTGTCTCTTTCATCTTCAACTATCATGTTATGTAGTATGATACAAGTGGTCATAACATTTTTCTTTAGCTCCGCACTCCATGTAAGAGATGGTTTACGTAATACTGCAAACCTAGCTTATAAGACCCTAAACGCCTTCTCTACATCCTTTCTGGCCGCTTCTTGTCGTTGAGTGAATAATCTATCCTTTAGTGTTTGCGGGAGTGGAATTGTTTTTATAAATGTCGACCATTGCGGGTATATACCATCAGCCAAGTAATACCCAATGTTGTATTGGTGACCATTAATCATATAGTTCACTTGCAGAGCCCTACCGTTCATCATAATATCGAAACCAGGAGAACGATGGAGCACAGTTAAGTCATTGCGAGCCCCTGGAATCCCAAAAAAGGAATGCCATATCCATGGTCTTGATAAGCTACAACTTCTAAAATAATTGTTGATGGACCACTACGTCCTTGGTACATGCCTCTCTAACCAACTTGACAGTTCTTCCATTTCAAATGCATGCAATCAACGCTTCCCATCATTCCGGAGAAACCCCGCCTAGCTGCAATGTAGAGGAGCCTCTGTAGGTGAACAACATTAGGTGGTCTCAAATACACTGGACCTAGTCGATTTATAACTGCATCAGTGAACAAATCTAGCGCAACCCTTGTTGTTGTGCCTCCAAGCCGAATCTACTCATCAACCCTGTCGGCAGCATCTCCGTATACGAGCAGACGTAGGGTTGCGGTACATTTTTGCAAAGATGTTATCCCATCTCTACCAGTTGCATCTGGATCAGGTACAAAAAATGTATCATATGACTCACAAACTTGCACTAGCCACATGAAAACAGATTGATTCATTCGAAATCTACGGCGAAATAAGTTTGGTGGGTATGTGGGATTTGGAGAAAAGTAGTCATTATACATGTTTTCAGGGACCACTTTCACAATTTCTCTTAGCCTTCGACGGTTTCGTGCAACCATGTAAGGAACTCGAGCGATACATGCATCAATTTGACGCTCAACTACGCCAGATTCCCTCTCATCCTCGCTAGACGATGAAGAAGATGAAAAATCAAATAGTATATCCATTTTCTTGTTTTGTAGATATCAGGGTATTGTGTGGTTCAACATACAATAAAACGTTGCACTATATATAATAATTAAAGGAATACCACAAAACTTGTTTACATTAAAGGAACCTGCACAGTATGCAGTACCACACAATTTTGTACAGGAACCTACACTTCAAGCATTACCACACAACTTGCTGACATTAAAGATAGTGCATTATTTTGAATTGACAATGCAGGGTACCACACTATGTAAAACAAACTTTTCAGTGAAGTTCACATGGGTTGATAAGACAGCTCAAACAAACTTTTATTGACAAGACAACTCAAACACAACATTTCAGAAACACTTAAACTTAAAAATAAAGATCTAAAATTAAACATAAAATTAAAATTAACATAAACTTAAATAAGCACACAAACTAAAATTAAACATAAACATAAAAAACTTAACAACCCATCTAATTTTGTAGATCTCTGAAAAGATTCATCTACCACACCTGTTATTCTTCGGTTAAATTGTCCCTTGACGAAAATTCTTCATATGCCTGCCATTTCCACATCTTCTCGTCATTCTTAACCTTCTATTTAGCAACCACAATCTACTCCTGCTTCATTTCCAATTTTTTTTGGCAAAATTTAACTTCTCCCACTGTAATTCTGCATCAGTATCTTTTTTATCCCCATAACGATCTATAATTTCGGCTAAATACGCAACATCTCCAACTTTCATTTTACCTTTCATTTTCTTTGCCTCCTTTATACCCTGTGGGCGTTGGCTGCCGCTCCTTCATCATCTTCTACACTATTTGCTGTAGAGAAACCACCATCGTTTAGACGAACTCTCTTACCATTTCCAGTGGAGTCCGGGTCACTCCCAAAGATAGAGGTACCTGGATCTGTACTCCTCTCATCCACAAACATATCATTTTTACTCTTCCTACTCCGATTTCTACTCAAATTCAAATTGACATAACCTCCAACAACTTCATCCCACTTTGGATATTTTCTGAACATAACTCATGCACGTTCCTCTTGAAATTTTCCATGCAACTCTTTGTGAATTTGATGGACTTCTTGGATGATATCTTCTTCCTTGTATCCACTTCTACCCTTTTCCCTTACTGCCTCTTGGTAACATCCAACCCATTTCATAACAGCGGCCGATATTCGTCAAAATCGACAACCCAACATGCTTGCAGTACGATGCTTAATACGAGTAGGATTAGCTTCACCTGCCTTTTCAAATAACGCTTCCACTTTAACCCATAGTCCTTCCTTCTTCTGATTGGTTCCAAAAATATTATCTGTTAAGTACCTCCTGAAAGATGATAGGAGAGCTTCATCCTCATATGCCGTCCACATATTCGCCCCCGTGACGTTATTTCGGGGTTGTGTCGGCCTCTCAGATACGGGTTGTGTCGGCCTCTCAGATACCTCGACCTCTCCACTTTATTCAATCATGTTATTACGATCACACATCGAGTTTTGGGAGAGATTTAACAAGTTTGGGCAATTTGACGGAATTCGCGAACTATGATATGGATAATTTTCAGAATAATTACCATACCTATTGTCAAACTGTTGCGAGAGAATATAATTTTGCGGTTTTTGAGAATTATTTTGTTCATACTGTGTTGGATTACCATAATTTTGTGGGTTTGTCAAATTTGATTAAGGAACCGTGGGATTTACATCTCTGAGAAATCTCTCCCTCATTTTATGTAGAATTTCCGACAGTTGTCTTTCTGAATAATTGGACCTATTATTATTGTTATTGTTATTATTTTTTATTATAAGATGTGCGCAACTTTCATTAAAATAAAATGAAAACTTTACATGAAGTTGGTGGGGAGCCGAGAGACAATCTGGGCCCCCACCCCCTTAGCTACAGCAAATCTAAGTCTAGTAAAAATATAATATAAGCGGCCACCCGAGTCCCAGCATCCTGAGATACCGAGAATTTCTGGATCTGCTTAAGCAAGTCAACAGCATCCGATCCCAGCTCCCCCAACGAAGAGAAAGAGAAGGGTATGACATTATAGGCAGCAGCCGCGCATAAATCCCCATACTTAGCACATTTGCGCTAAGTAGGGTTATTTTTGTATATTATTATTATTATTATTATTATTATTATTTATATAATTATCCATGAAAGTTTTGTAGATAAGTAAGGTTATTTTTTTTTGGACAAGAGATTAATAAGAAGTAAAGAGGAGAAAGAGTAGTATGCCAATACTAGTCAATATTACTGCCTATTTATAGAGAAAATTATTACCAATTCATTTTTCTTATTTTTTACTTTATTTTTTTTTAAAAAAGAAAATTTAAAAGAAAAAATGTCAAGATAACTACACTACCTATAGATACAAATAAAATAGATGGGCAAATAAGTATGCCATATGTCCAAATACTAATGGACCTCTTGCCACAAAAAGAATAAAAAAAAGAAAGATAAATTGGTGAGTGTGCTCATCATCCTATTCAGCGAAAACATGCGCAGCAAAGTGATGAGCAAGAAATTGCTAATACATCATCACTATTAGAAGTAATGATTTTTGCTTCATCATGTGCATGCTGAGTAGGTGTGAGCAAAACCGTATATCCAACAAGGTTTTCAAAACCGTATCGGATATCCGGTTTTAAAAATCTCAATTTTGAGTATCCTTATCCGATACGGATTTTCCGTATATCCGGAAACCTAAGATCCAGTTTTTCCGTATATCCGGAAACCGTATATCCGGTATCCGGTTTTTCATTTAATTATGTAAAGTTTTATGTCTTATTTTTATTCTTTTTGTGATTTTATCATTTTTCTTAATAAGTTAAAAGAGCATCACATATTATAAGAATAAATAACTTAAAAATGTATAGAAGTAATAAGATTGAGTCACGGATATACTCGACGTTTAGTAGTTTTATGATTTTATTTTTATATTTTATATTAAAAATAGGAACCGTATCGGAAACTGTATATCCGGTTTCAAATTTTGCCGATACGTATCCGATACGGTTTTTTATAAACCGTATCGTATATACGGAAATTCGTATCGGATATACGGAAATTCGTATAATTGAAACCGTATATCGTATCGGATACATATAATAAAACCGTATCGTATATTTTTGCTCAGCCCTATTGCTGAGTATGTTGAGCACCATTGTACATGCTCTTAACAACCTTGAATTCTCATTTGTAACAGACCATCGTTATAACCTAGGTAGCACCAAAACGGACATGGATACGGACACGGACACGGACACGGACACGGACACGACACGGACACGTGATACGGACTCTCGTGAAATTTAAGACACGGGACACGACATTTAAATTTAGTAAAATATATATTTTATAATTATAAATAACGTTTGATTTAATTTTTATATTGTTATTTGATATTAAATGTTAATAATTGAAGGTGACTTTGACTATAATTCATTCTCATTTCCCACCCAACTCATCTTCTAATTAATATTTTTTAGTCTTTTAAGCTCTCATTTCTTATTTATAGGTGTCCGTATGTTCGTGTGTCCGACACGAAACGGCTAGTTAGAAAGAGTGTCCGTGCTACCTAGGCTATAAGAAGGTTACCTTGTGAATCTGTGATGGGTCTAGTAAAACTAACATGCATAGGTAGAGACAAGACATTGACCCATCACAAAAAAACATACAGTTTAGCGATTATCTAAATTTTTTATAAGTACTACTGCCTTTCGTAGAAATTGCTCCATCTTTTATTTTGGAGCTATTCTCGAAAATTTCCCCATGTTTATTTTGAAGTGTTTTTGTTGATTCACAAATTCTCATTTGTGACGGTCATTTTCCGTCACAAGCTTGTGATTTGTGGGAGGATAAGTGAGAAGCCATTAGTTTTCCATAGATCTGGCAAATGGGTCAATCGGATCAAATTCGGGTCGAGTCAATTCGGGTCGGCCAATTCAGGTCTATCATATTATCGGGTTAATTCGGATCGGGTCGTGTTGTTTCGGGTTTCGGGTGTTTTTCGGGTCAGTTGATCGAGTCTGTTTTGGGTCAACGAGTCGGGTTATTTCGGGTCCGAGTCATTTTCGGGTCAATAATTAAGAAAAAAAAAAGTGTATTTAGTCATTTAAAGTTTTTTTTTTCAATTAGAGTTATATTTTTTCAGGTCATTTTCGGGCTAGTAATTCGAATCGTCGGGTTAATTCGGGTTTCAGGTTATATTCGGGGTTTTGCAACTCGGGATAGTTTCGGGTCTCGAGTCAGCCTTTTCGACTCGGGTAATTTGGATCGGGTTGCTTTTAGCAGGTCTTGTTTCCTACTTGCTCTCCCACTTGTGAGCTTGTGAGATGGATCCGACCCGTCACAAGCAGTGGTGGAGCTAGGGGGGCTAGCAGGGGCGGTCGCCCCACCTGACGGTTGAAATTTTCGAAGTTTTTAGCGAAATTTTTCGAAATTTTTTAGAAGTACCTTATGAAAATAGTTGTTCGCCCCCCCTAAAATTTTTCGCCCCCCTAAATTCAAATCCTGGCTCCGCCACTGGTCATAAGGAAGACAAATTGTTAAATGGAAGTATTTGATTAAATGCCCTTATTTTGCTGGTGAGACATTACCAACCCGCCTACAACCTCAATACTGTGTATAAAGGAAATGAGATATTTTCAATCATTAAGGATATTATTTAAAAAAAAAAAAAAAGTAGTAAGAACAACAAAGCTAGTTCAATTTATTAGAAAGAAACTAGAGTGCAGTCAAGAAGTTTATAAATTATATCGTAAAAACATGCAAAAGCAAGATTACTTCTGAAACAATTACGTGAAAATAAACATTTGCAGTAATAACATTTATTTATTCGAGCAATACATTTGACAATCAGTTGACGCCATTCTTATTGATGAAACTGGCAATAATTTTGACGAACTCATGAGCCTTCTGAAGCGTAGGGTCCCACAAATGGAAGACATGACCACCTCCATTAGTCTCCAAGAGCTCAAGTTCCCCTTCCCAACCACTCTCCTTCAATGCCTTGTGATAAAGAATCCCTCTTTCCCTAATAATATCATCCTTGTCCACACACACCAACATCCTCTCACACACCACCTCCCTCCTCATCCGAGCCGGGTCGGTCATCGGGTTCAATCTCGGATCCAACACTCCCATCTTCCTCTCAGACAGGAAATCAACTATATCTTCGAGTTCACCATGGGCGAAAAATGGGTGGACTAGTACGACACCCTCAACTTTTCTGGCCGGGCTGCTTAAGAGTCCGGCCAGTCCGGCTTGAGCCAACATGTTATGAGACATGTTGGCTCCTCCGCTGTCTCCAGCTAGAAAGACACGACCCATGTCAGCCCACTGGCTGATCCATGGGTCGGGTCCAGACCCAGATGAATGGGATAGGACCCATTTTGTTATGTCCCACGTGTCATCATAACACGCGGGGATTGGGGATTCTGGGGCTAGCCTGTAGTCAGCTGAGACCGCGATCACGCGGGCCTCACTGACTAAGGAGTTTAAAAAGGTGTGGTACATAGTTGAAAAAGCAGAATATTGGCAGTAGGCCCCACCATGGTAGTAAATGAGAATGGGCAATTTTGTATTTTCCGGGATATCATCGGGCCGGTAAATCCGGGCCGATGCTCCTGGAGAAATTTGAACGTCTTTGGAGTGGACGCGCTTGGTAGTGTCGTATGAAGGAGGGACAATAACGTCTTTGCGAAGTCTCTCGACTCTGCCATCTTTGTAGATTAGAATGCGAGGGGAGAAATCATGGAGTATCTCTGTTGAGGGTTGAGGCTCCATTTAATTGCCGAGATTAGGTATTACAAGAGAAGGCTATTTTAAGGGTAATGTGTCTCTGTTAGTCTGTTGTATGAGAGGGTTGGGGAATAGAGAGTTTATATATGCAATACAACGTAGAGGAAGGTCTATTATTATATTAAATCCTAACAATAACAATTGTATAGAAATAATAAGTCATCTCGCAAGTCTTTGTAAGAGAAAAATAAGACTTAGTTGTGAACTCAGACATTTCGCGTTTTGTGTCTAGACTAGGCCAAAGTACCAATTGAACGAGTCTTGAAGGTAGTTTTATAGTGTTTCATTATCACCCCTAAAAGAGTAAGAGAGAGAGTAAATTTCTATTACGAAGGATAAATCCGCTATAAGTTTTAATAGGTTAAGTATTTCGCAATTGGTTTTATTAGACAAGCTTATGACGAATATCCCGATCAGAAACAATAATTTGTGATACTTGTATATCCCGAAACATCATCCTCTTATCATATTTACACAATTACATTTAATTGCTAATGTGTATGGATCAAATAAAGCATTAGTGGTACACAATATAACACAAAGAAATAGGACAAAGACTCTAAACTCCAATTGATTATCCGAAAAATCGGATCAAATACTTTTTATATTCGTCGTTCAATATAGGCCCCTTGTAGAGTATAAAACCACCTAAACATCTACACAAATTCTTATTTGTAGCGTAGATATCTTTACAAGCTTATGACGGGTTAAATATTATCCACATGGATAGGAAAAGATTAGTCATTCGTTTTTTTCTAGGCTTGTCTTATTTAACCAAGTGAGAGATACTAAATTCATTGAAAACCGTTACAAGGGAAACTTATTGAAACATTTAAGATAGAACGTGGTTTATTAGTTTATACTCCCTCTACACAATTGTTTTTTTGCCTAATTCTATGATATATTTAAGGAGCATTTTAATAAAATGAGGGTATTTTTATCATAAAATAAACGGATATAGTTATATAGTTATATAAATATCATATCTGAAATCTCAATAACGTGTAACCATTTTTATTTTTATACGCCGTATTCCGGAACTTAGTGCCTCTTGCACTTATTAAGTAGTTGTAACTTGTAAGAGCTACACGACAATTAGTTATATTTAATTGTGTTTCTTAGAATTTTCTTCGTAAATACAGCGTAACATCCACTCCAATGTTGTTGAGGAATTTCCGCCCTAACGAAGATGAATTAGGTGAGGTTTAAGTAAATTTCCTCGCATTTTACGAGTGACGTTCCCAAAAGTTTCTCAATAAAACGACAATCACCTTCTGCTTACAGCCTTACAAACCGTTTATGAATATTATTAATCAAAAATTCTCATTCAAGAAGGGGAGTGTAAACATAAATTATAGGATCTTGATTAAACCGATAATTACTGAAAGGTACTTACGTGATGTAGCCATTAGATCTGATAATAAAATCACTTGAAAAAAATAAAGAATAAACCCTTATTGTTTTGCCTTCTCCTGCCTTTCTTATTCTCTAATTCACTTTCTTTATGTGTTTAAATTAGGTTAAAGCACAAACAGGTATGCTTATATAGAGAGGTGGCAGGAGGGGCTTAATAGAATAAGTGGGCCTGTATGTTAATGGCCTGTAAACATTAACCGTAATCCACTTAAACTAAGACTCCTATTAAAAAGCCGAAACAATATATTTAACCATTATTTAATTAAGACGACTAATATCAGTAATTAGGTCCACATAATAGAGAATTAAATAATAATTCTTACATTCTCCCACTTGGACCATATTACTGATTAAAACATAATGTCACGTTTAATTATAACATAAGGCGCGTAGACGGTTAAATGAACATATAATGGGTTTATCTTAATTACCCTGATTATCCCTGAACAATTGGTTGAGTCATGGCGGAGACACTATAAAAGAGAAGTGGTCCTTCCATGTACTACAGACCAATCACTTAGAATAACCAGTCTGTACAAGGAGCAAACATAATCCCCAAATAATGTCCTTGAGGAAAAGGACTGATTCTGTTAATCGTGCAACAACAATGTATACAATAACAATAATACGATACAGAAAAGCGTTCGGAAATCATCATCATAATAAAACATAAATCGATTAATCAAAACATAAGTGTCATTATTACAAAGCACTAGCATGATCCATACATAAACGAAAAGCCTTAATGATTATCCTCCAGACCCATATCAATAGCATGCTTCAAAAATGTCTTTGGAGGTAATCCCTTAGTTCAAGGATCTGCTATATTAGCACTAGTCATAATGTGCTCAATTGACACAGTGTTTTTCCGAACTTCCTCCTTAACTGACAAGTATTTCATTTCCATGTGCTTTATTCCTTTAGAATACCTGTCATTCTTCGAAAAGAAGACAGCTGCGGTATTATCACAATAAATTTTCAACGGCCTTGCAACATAATGCATAATGCTAAGCCCTGAAGAAAAATTCCGCAACCATAAAGCTTGAATAGTAGCCTCAAAGCACGCTACAAATTCAACTTCCATAGTGGATGAGGCAATAATTGTTTGTTTAGCATTTTTCCAGGAGATTGCTCCCCCAGCTAAAACAAACACATAACAAAAAGTGCTTTTCCTTGCGTCCACGCATCCACCAAAATCTGAGTCAGCATATCCAATAACCCATTCCAGGATTGGACTGATATCGACCCAACATACCTACTGCAAAACTTATGTCAGGTCTTGTACAGACCTGCGCATACATTAAGCTTCCAACCAGAGATGCATAAGGAAAGTTTTTCATGGTATTTCGTTCTAGCTCAGTCTTAGGACACATACTTAAGCTGAACTTATCCCCTTTCTGAATAGGAACATCATTGGGATTACATTTTACCATGTTAAATCTTTCTAAAACTTTACTGATATAGGCTTTCTGAGACAACCCTAATGTCCTTTGTGATCTGTCTCGAGATATTTCCACCCCGATCACATAGGACGCCTCTCCCATATCTTTCATCTCAAAGTTGCTTGATAGGAAATCTTTAGTTTGACGTAATAGTCCCAAATCACTGCTTGCTATAAGTATGTCATCGACATATAGGACCAAAAATGCAAACTTACTCCCACTGATCTTCAGGTATATACACTGATCAACAGTGTTTTCTTGAAACCCAAAGGAGGTAATGGTATTATGGAACTTAATATACCATTGTCGAGAAGCTTGCTTAAGTCCATAAATGGACTTCTTTAATATACAGACCTTGTCCTCTTTGATATGTGGACCAATTTGATAGTTTTGATAATGACATGTGTTTATGTAATAATATGTTTTTACTCGATATATCATATGCGTGTAATTGTGTGCTTTAGTCTTATTATAGCCAGCAACAATTATGAGAAGAAAGATCAAAGTTAGACATAACTTTGATAAAGTATGTTAGACAAAGTTATAACAACTTTAGAACAACTTCAGGAATAACTTTGGAAGTGAACATGGAAGTTATAGCTAACCAGGCATAACTTTAAAGAAAATCGCTTCAAACAAGATCTATATTAAATTACACAAGACTCGAGATGGAGGGTCTTTGTGATCAAGATGAAGAGATGATCCGTATACTGAAGATCTTTGTGAAGATTAGATAGTATAGGTCGTCATTCGGTAACTATTTCATTCGAGAGATTTTATGTTCAAAGTTATAGCTTTAGTCTATGACTTTGGATGATAAAATCTTGATGCATGATTTTGGAAATAAAATGTTTTGAAATGTTTTCAAAAGTGAAAGAGTTTTATTTTTATATTTATCAATTATTTTAATAGAGAATATATTTATGAGATTCTATTGGTTAGTAATACAACTTATGGGTTGTCATGCTACCTAGGGTTTCTAATATATTATATCTCAATTTGTTGTTAACCTAATTAGCCCACCTAGTGGTTGAGCCATCTAGGGTTTCGTGAAACCTAGTTTGTGCCACCTAGGGATTCGTGCTCCTAGGGTTTCGTGAGCTAGGATTCGGCCTCCATAGGTTGTTTCCTTAGTTTACCTCATCTAGGATTCTACTATATCTTTACAACAATATTTTGAGATATTAAGATAAATATATTTCTATAAGATAAACCAAATAATATTTTGAGATAAAGATATTTCTAAAAGATAAGCAAATATTATTTTATGATAAGATAAGTATCTTTATTAATATTATAATAGGGTTTTAGATCTACTATGATTCTACTACTATAAATACTCATTCACACATTATTTGCAAAATACACGAAATACACGAGAAAACACACGGCACATATACTTATTGTATTGATTTTCCAAAATCGTTTTAAAGCAAACCTTTTAGCAAATATTTATTATTTTTAGAGTTTGTTTTTCAATAGAATCGTGCATCAATTATTATCAATCGCTTGAGTGAAATACGGTATTGGATTATAGTACATCATTATAAGCTTACAATTCTTTAACGGGAATCTGTGTGAGTTATATAGTATGTAGAGTCTATTGATCGAATACGAAAGAGGGGGGGTGAATTGAGTATTAAAAACTAGCCCCACTTTTTCGATTTATATGATATGTAATTAATTATTTGAT
>JAIUZE010015359.1:0-35073 GCA_022085475.1 Heliosperma pusillum
TCCCTCAGAAATTCCAAATACGAACGCGGAATTTCAAAATAAGACTCGGAACAAAAATTTCTATTTTAAAAACTTAAGTTCTACTGAAAAGTGTTAGTAAATATTTTTTACTAGAAAAATTGGGTACTTTTCGGGTTGTTAAGGCAGATATCTCAGAGCATCTTGGGTGCAACAATTAGGAGAATATCGATTTCGATATTTGTTCTTAGGCCATATTGCTACGACCAAAAGGTTGATTCTAATCTTTATGCTTTTCGTTTATGACTCGTATTTCATATATTATAATTTCGTTATAATCCTTAAATTTCATGTATGAAATATACCGATATTTCCCACACGGACGTGCTACAATCTCGGTTGCCCGAGATAGTACATATCAAATATATCATAACAGAACAACATTTAAATAATTATAAAGTTTAATGAGATTATAGCGGAAGTCTCAAATCAAAAGTCTATACAATAGTCTCTAAAACCCATATGTAATAAACTCATAATAAAATTCTAGACACTCATAAGACTCATCAGAAGCTAAACACTCGCCATCCAGCGTCAATCCTATCCGATGCCAAAGCATGCTCAAACGGAAGACCTGCTAAACTCATGCTCACCATTTCCCCAATGGATTACAACAGTTTTGAAAACAGAGAAGGGGTCAGTACAAGTATACATCAATCACATCAATACAGCAACAACACAATCATATCAAAAGATCAGTATCATCTCCAAACTCCGGTAACCAAGTTCCCGTCGAAACGGTAACCCCTGCCAGTGTCGGACTACATATCTGAACACCGTATCTCCACTCGGATTCCCAAAAGGGTAATCCCTGCCGATGCCAGATCGCAGCACTGGATATCAGAATCCCTCTCATTACAACGAGAGTTCCGATTCATTAATGTGTACATCCCTCTTGTGGTGGGAGCCACTAGAGGCGAAACTCGAGGTGTGGAACTTTTTCCCGCAACGGGCCACCAATATCAATTGTAACCAGTAACACAACACAATCACAATCATCATCATCGATCATCACAATCATCATCATCATTATCACAATTATCAACACATATAATCAACATATAATTGTACTGAGTAAGGAAAACCCTACCTCAAGAGCAACTGTGCAACAACGATCACGCAAAGCCTAGAATTGATCATCTAAAAAAGTATCCTCGATAGATCGATGCACGAACGAATGCCGATTATCAATAAGACGATCTTCTAACTTGGCAATGGATTAAGAGGTTTAAGAGTGATTCGGGAGAGTTTTAAGGTTAAGAAAATGGTTCGAAACTGACGAAATGATATTATAATCCCTTAATCATCTTAATCCAAAGCTACTCGGAAAAAAACTCGTCAGACCGGTGCACTCAGTCGAGTGCAGAAGACAATCGGTCGAGTACGACGTACACTCGATCGAGTGCCACTTAGGCAGAAGCTTGCCTACGCGACACACCCACCTACTCGGTCGAGTACCCCTTACTCAGACCAAGTACCAAGCCAACATAATACGGAGTATAACAGTTTTTGAGTAAGGATATGAAATTTATTTATATGAAATATAACATAATTTCGCTCATTGTTGTCATAATCTATGATTCGATTCTACGATTTACAAACAAAAAACGATTGACCGATCCTATATCTTACGATTCCATTATGGTTATAGGTACTTATGATCTAATTCTTTTGAAAATATCTAGAGGTAAGATCATAATACAATCCTCTGATATTATGACTCTCGATATGATTTTATAATCAAAGAATAAATATATATTTTATATAATGACATTGTAAAATACAAATCTTGTGTAAACTGTAGATACATGCTCATAAAACGACACTAAAATTATTAATAATTAATAATTTATGGATAAATATTACTTGTAATAAATATGTATTTTGATCTTCAATTTACGTATTTACCAGATAAAAATTTATATTTAGTGAGTTGTAGAATCTTACGATCCTACGATCTGGTTCTATCGATTAGATTCTACTTATTCTATCGATCGAAAGTAGAATCCCGATCATGAAAACATTAATTTCACTATAATTAACGATAAACAGTTTACGATAATGGGACCGTATCGCGGAACAACAAAGTCAAGGGGGAATCCATGAGATTATAACAAGGCATAACCTAGTATTTTGCGTGTCGGGTTTAGTGTAGTAAATTCATATGAACGCTTAACAAAACCAGTAATGTTGTTCCTGCTTACGATTATATCGGAATTGAGAATTTAACAATTTAAAATTATTTTGAATTGGAACAAGGAAGACACACCACACCAACTATTTCGACATATCAACTATCAAATAAATTATCGAAAAAGCATATTAACATGAGAAAGTGGGAGATGAGAAATTTATACCAACAATTGAGAGGAAATTGAATAAATATGGTAGATCTAGTCTTACAATATGAAAGATTTTAACTTGAACACTTACTAATCTACTACTAAACTTAATAAGATAGTAATTATATAGGAGAAACTATACTGAAGAGCTAAATAGAATTGAAAAATGGAGGCTCTCTTTAATTTGGGGGTTTTACGCTATTTATATGAGACAGTAAGTAAGGGTATTTTTCAGGAAAACAATATTTTCACATGTGAATTGTCCCACATTGATATAAGAGGAGAGACTTTACCACTTTATAAGGCAAGGAGCAACTCCCTCTATTGCCAATTGGTTTTAGAGTGGAATATCCCTGGGCTTATGAAGCGGACTCTCTCTACTCAGTACGAGTGCGGTCAGGCCCGATAAGGAATTTAACATGATATCATAGCCCATGGTTAAAAAGACCTGGGCAAAAAAAGAAAAGAATTAACTAGGCCTTTATTCGCGGTCGTTGAAAAATAACACGGTTTGCTTGATAGCTGGAAGAGAGGCCAAATTGGCCCCCAGTCTCATTAAAATGGGCCTCACATGTGAGGGATAGTGTTAAGAAACCCAATATTCCCACATGTGAGTTGCCCCACATGATAAAAGAGGAGAGAGTTTAATAGTTTATAAGGCAATGAGCTACTTTCTCTATTGTCAATTGGTTTTAAAATGGAACCTTCTTCTGTTTAAGAAGTGCACTCTGTCTCTTCTCTGTACGGGTGCGGCCCATGCCCGATAACGAATTTAACATGTATTAATTATTATAGTAACTTAGATTCTTAAATAAGCATAAGACAAAAGACAAACTAATAAACAAAACAAACCCCAAAAGAAAAGTAGTCTTCAGAACAAAAAAATGAGTCTTTTAACTCGCACGGGTCCAAGTACTCGACACAAACAAAAGTGTATTAACCCAGGCATAGCCACTTCGACCCGGTTCGACTCAAGCTCTCCAATTCATTCTTTCTTTCATTCCTTGAGAACCAGTATAAAGACGAAGCTTGAGGGAGCAACACCAACATCGCACGGTGATGGAGTACGCGCAAATAGTTAGGCACTGTTCCTACCTCTCTGCCTTGGTTTCACACGGCTCTTTATGCTACGCACGACAGGTTGCGCACTTTCCTTGGTTACTGTCGATGATGCGCACGACATCATTAGAAACGCACGGTCAGAGTTTGGGAGGAGGTGGAGCAAGCTTTGGGTAGGACTGTGGTTACTGCACTGCTGGTGACGGGTCAGAGGCGAGCTCATGGTTGTTTAGGATGAATTGGATTGTGTCGACGCCGCAACGGTGCCCAATGGTGATGGGTGGTGCAAAATGAAATCGTTCTTGGCTCGCATTTGGGTTGCTCCCATGGTGGTCTTGCATTGTGCAATAGGAGTTGACACCATGAGCATCTCGTCCAAGACAAGGTCCATGAGCAAGGCTAGCTCGAGCAAGACAAGTCCAAACTCGACCGAGAGAAGGGCTAGTCCACAGGAACCTAGGGAGAGTCCAGCTCAAAATACCATGTCCAGGGCCTCCATGGCTGGTTTTAAGTACTTCCTGTTAGGTTCATTAACCTAGTCTTAAGACACTTCCTACGAATGACTAATTAACTATCTAATTAGTTCCCTTAAATCTAGTGCATGCAAACAATATAAAACAAAGATGAGAGAAAAAAATTGTTTCCTCACATTGATTTGGACGAATTGGGCACAAGAATAGGATACCTTCCTATTCTTGTTCTTGAGCTAAATGAATATGAGATGAACTTCCTTAAGCTCCAAGTTTAGAAGTACTCATATAAGTTGCACCTAGACTATCTCAAATCTCTCTTATATTATTTTACTAGAATAATGTATGAGAATCCCTTGATAATAATACTAATACAACTATTAATCCTCTTAGTAATATTGTATGTTGTTATTAATATATGAACTAAGTTTATTCAACAACTTCTTCAAGTTGTAGTATCATAATATTGTAGAGAGATAAGCAAAGATTGGTGAAGAAGCATAAGAATTGTGAGTGGGAAAATGAGAACTCATTCTCAATTCATGGGACAAGGGGGGGGGGGGGGGGGGGGGGGGGGGGGGTGGGGGGGGGGGGGGGGGGGGGGGGGGGGGGGGGGGGGGGGGGGGGGGGGGGGGGGGGGGGGGGGGGGGGGGGGGGGGGCTTAGGAGGAGACAAGCATGCTTTGATTTCTCTCTTACCCAAGTCACTAGGGTAGGCTATAGTCCTTAGAGTGTAATTATGTTGTTTATCTCATAAAAAATAATTATCACCCTAATTCACATTACCAAAACCGGCCCCATGAGGTAAAATGGACATCCATTTTAACTTTTACATTTTGTCATTTGTCATTTTTCATATGTGTGACAAGTGACAAGTTACATGTAATTATACTTATAAATGTATATTTAACTAATTAAATATAATCTCATAACAATTAAATTACACTTAATATATTAAGTAATAATTTATGATTACATGTATGTAAAAAGGGTTATCTCACATATAGTTAATATAATCTACAACTTATTGTAATTATAAGTAACCAATCATTCTCATCTTTAATGTTTCATAAACATTAATCAATCCTAATAATATAACGATTTAATTACTAAATTGAATCTTATTTAATCATATTACAATAAGACATAACTCTCTCTTATTAGTTTAAACTTGTTCAGTTCAAGGGATTAATCAATATGTATCGTCATACAGTTAATTATCTTTTATGATTAGGGAATCGTCCTTTTGGTGTGACCTCAAGGGATCAACTGATCACCACCGTCATACGACAGTAACGTCAAACTCTAGTAAGCCAATCGTTACCGATTAATGTGGATCAGTTGACTATAATATTTATCATGCCTTCGTATTCTTATTATTGAGATTTAATTAAGTGATCGCACTATTGTTGAAGACACTTACTCCAACAATCTCCCTCTTGTCCGAGACAAGTGTGCGTCACCAATTCTCTTGTCCTATTACTATCTCCCACTCAATGAAAGGTGTCTTCCATGTCGTACTTGCATTCGATCATATCAAGAGTGGTTTCCTCGATCTCGAGAGTAACTGTCTGACCGAAATTATCTACCATAGATACCTTCCGAGCGTACCCACGCATTTCCAGTTCACTACTCCTCGAGTGGCCTTGAGATATTAGTTAACCCAGACAAGGGGTTTGAGAATTCCCATCGCACTATTACCTTCGTACACTCATAGTTCTTTATGACCCAATAAATGCCCATTCACCCCTTTTTACAGCATGGCTTGGGGCAAAAATCAAAGTCAATCAGAAACTGTGTCGACGTGGGCAAACAGTTTTTAATTTAAAGAATTGACTCAATAAGAATAATATAGTAGCTCTCGCCACGACCAGGCTACAAGAATTGCCAGAACTCTATAAGCGGTCGCCGCCCGACAGAGTGTCCCATTGTAGATACCTCAGTTCTACACCTTCCGCAAACAACCCAGTGATGATTGGGCCACATCTTTGGTACGCGAAATGATTTATGACAATTCGTAAGTTTATCGTAAAGTGATAGCTCAAACACTTGTGTCAACCCCTTGGTCGTCATCTACGCATCGGTACGGTCATTTTGACAATCATTAGAGTTCAATTGGAGTCCGAGTCGAAAACCGCTTCATTTTCAGGAAACAGTTTTAAAATGCCGAGTCGGAACGCTCTAGAATATTCTGGATATTTTATTAAATCTTCAAATTCTATCTTTTTGATAAAATATATCTCGTATCTTTTAAAAGGGAAGTATAGATCTACCACAATTCCGTAATAGAAACGTGGAAATCTTTCTTCCGCAGAAGGAAACCTCTGGGGAAATAATGCAGCAGGTGTTGCGTCCCTTTGAAGGATCGCAGCTCCTGTTGCGCCCCTTCTCCAGCCTGTTTTCTCTGTTTTCAGAATATTTTCGTGATAAGTTTGTGTTATTCCAAAACTCTTCACATTTTCTACTATAAAAGGAGAGCTCCGATCACACTTTTCAGGCACGGGAGTGTTCCGCCCTTCTCTTCTCTCTTTGCATTCTAGACTTTGCTCTAAGCATTTGACATCTACGTGCTTGATCAATCGACCACGTAAGCTCAGATCCTCCTGAGCACGTGTCATGTTGCATGACCGACCCATTTGACCACTACACAATCAATCAATTCAATCAATTTAAATCCTCTAACGATGGCACTTTCTACGTACATTCGAGTCGAGAAATCACTAAACGTTAACTTAGTTAATATCGTTTCGTCAAACATGTAAGTCCGAGGGTGTAAATCTCATATTTAGTTTTTATTTATTTTTCGTTCAATTTAAACTAAGATTCACGTCAAAAGTAAGTTCAAAATCGATTTTCAAAACAAAACCTTATTACAAAACCTTTTTAGCAGTCGTAAGACGTCGAGAAGAAACGCAGTACCAGCTGCGCCTTCTGGAAGGATCGCAGCACATGCTGCGCCTCTTCCAAAGGCTGCCCTGCTCCTGCTCTTCTTCTTCCTCATCTGGTTCATGCGATTTTGTTATTTTGTTATTCCTTTTTTTTATAGTCTTGCATATTAAACATTTCGTCTTTAAGTCAAAATTGGGTCTTGGAGATTTGATTTGTTCATATCAAGTCTGTGAAATTCGTTATTGATACAAATTATAGTAATTAATATGTTAAACTACTTTTACTCGAGTTGTAGGTCAATAATCCACCGTAAATTATACAAAAGAATGTTAACTGCTCGCGATTTGATTTCACAGTCAGAATTCAACTCAAGAACAGACGCAATGAGCTTTGCGCCTCTTTCAGAGGACGCAGCTGTTGCTGCGCCTGTTCTGGGTTGACTTATGTCCCTGAACTTCCATTCTCGCTTTGACGTAGCTTTAACTACGTAATTAACTAACTATTAATCGTAATATGGCTCCTAATATTTCACTTTTACTTTTCAAATCGTTTTTTTTTCAAATCTCCGTTTTGAATATATTTCTGACGTAGATATCGTAATCCGTTGTAATCTTATTTAGTCGTCATAATTGTATGGTTTTGCTTCTCTCTCATATGTAATTAATTCTAAATTCCCAATTTCGACATAATTGAGTGCCAATTACGTGTTCACCGACATAGTCTAATTCACATGCTAGGATTAAAATGTTAAATGGTTTATTGCATGTATATAATTGATAACATATCAAGTACGAACGATATCCCTAATCATTAGTATAGGCCTCTATCGAGGCGGGCATGATTAGGTGTTCGATTAAAGAGCTTTCTAATACGTACCCTCACCTCTTACTCAAGATCTCTGTGAACATCCGTGTTCATTGGCATCCACGAGAGTCATTCAAGACATAGAATGCTAAGGGTAACGAGTTCTTAGTGTTCATGTCATTACTTTGTATCTTGACATGGCATAAATTATTCGAAAGGTTCCAATTTTCCATTAAAATTGGTGGCGACTTCACAAATACGTATTTTTACGCTTGTCCTCCCAAGCGTGCCCCTTCTGTGCCCCCCCCCGTGTACCACAGTTTGGCGACTCCGCTGGGGATTATTCACTTACGTGTTACTTAGGGTGAAACTTGAACAAGGTTAGGGAATAGTTTGTACGTGACAGTTGTCGGTTTGCATTACTCGACCTTCTTAGGTCGTTTTATTTGGCCTTCCTAGGCCCAACCCAACCCATTTCGATCAATCGTCCCGTCTAGATTGTCCAAATTCTTAACTGGGCCTAAGGATGGATAACGATTGACGTCAACCATACCGCGATAGGTACTCATGTTAGTATCGAGGGCTTTCACTACTCAAGGAAATGGACTAGGAACCAACCTTACTCATGTTTGGAGCGGACCTCTCCACAGACCCGGGTTTGATTGCTTGGTATGGCAACCCACCCTATAAGGCAAAACCATTTTAAATGCACTCATCATACTGTTATAATGCCTGTATAAATGTGTATAACCAATACATGATCACCATTTTGTAAGTAAAACTATGATGAATTTTTCAAAAAAAAAAATAGAATCAAAGGTGGCCTAAAGTAGCGCAAAATGAGTCGAAACTCTGCCCAAATGTCCGTGCAAAATTGTCTTTTCTCCACTTCGAGTCATCAATCCTACAACCACATTCTAGTTGCTTAGGAAAAACATTTCAAATCTTGTCTTTTTCAAAACTCATTTAGCACAGTGGCACACTCCCACTTCACAAGTCGAGTCCTTTTGAGTAAGTGTGCTAGAATGGTCGATCGTGTTTTGATTCGTCGTCGATCTCTTGCCTTAGTTTTCAATATGCTGGGAACTAGTCAAGAAAGTGTTGATCTAGCCGAGCCAAACCCAAATGGTAATGATCTTGTCCTAGCTGCGCTCATCCGTCTCCAAACAAGTCAGGACCAAGCTTATGCTTGCCTTAATGCCATTGAAGGCCGAATTGTTTCCGTATAAACTAGGCTTCCTCCTCCAGACATTCCTGATACTAGCGTACATGATAACAATCCACCCTTTGTGGGACAACCAGAAGTCAATACCGTACCAGTTTTTACTAAAGCTGAAAAGCGACTCCAAGACCTGGAGGAGAAACTAATATACCTCAAAGGGACAAAATGGTTAATAGAATAAGAGAGTGGAATAGTTGAAGGATCTCATATTCTGGTTGTCTTATTTTGGTGAAATCTGTGCTTGCAACTATTCATAATCATTGGTCACATATATTTGTTCTGCCCATGGGGGTTTTAGTTAGAATACATGCACTTTGCAGGAACTTCTTTTGGGAGGGTGAGGATAAGTATTCAAAAGCACCATTGGTTGCCTAGAATGTGCTTTGTACACCAAAGAAATGTGGTGGTTTGGGATTGACTGATAGCAAAATTTGGAACTTAGAAGCTATAGGCAAATTGGTCTGGCTGTTAGTTTGTAAGAAAGATCAGTTGTGGATTAGATGGATTGATAGTATTATTTGAAAGGGACACCATGGATGACCTATGAGCCTTCTGCTTATAGTTCACGGGCTTGGCGTAAAATCTGTGAGGTGAAGAACAAATTTAAGAGTGGATATGTGGATGATAAATGGAAAGGTGCTGATAAAGAGTATACTATAGCCGAGGGATACCAATGGCTAATGGATACCCCTGCCCAGATTGTGTTTTGGTATCATATGGTTTGGAATAGATATAATTAGCCTAAATTAAGTTTTATAATGTGGCTTATTCAGAAGCAAAGATTACTTACTTTAGATCGTCTTATTGGTATGGGAATTGATGTGCCTATGGTCTATTTTTTATGTGGAATGGAATTGGAGGATCACTACTCTCATCTCTTTTAGAAGTGCTGCAACATTAGAAGGTTTGCTGCAATGTATAGTCAATGCTAAATTGGGAAGACAGATGAGTATGTTGGCCAGACAGGTGACTTATGCTATGATCACAGGGGTCAGCTATGAAGTGTGGCATATAAGGAATGTTTGCACACTGGAGGGGTATGTTACACAACCCCAACATGTGGTAATATAAGTGAAGAATGAATGCAACATGAGATTTGAAGGGATTTTTCAAGGAACTATGACTGGTACATCGCGCCAGTGGTGTCAGATAGCAGGAGCTGTTTAAATTCTAATTTGGTCTGGTTTGTGTTTAGGCTCAACGATTTTACTTGTAATATGTTTACAGCATAAATTTGTTGTGATGTCTAGTAAGTTGTAATTTGTGAATTCTGATTTCTAATATAATTTACATTTTACCAAAAAAAAAAAAAATATACCTCAAAGGGGATGACATATACAAGGAAAATAATCGCAAATATGAAGCCGTAAGTACTCAATTGCCAACCAACTTCAACACGACTGACATCCCAAAGTTTAAGGGGCATGATAACCCTTTGAATCACATTCGTGCCTTCAAAGATTATATGTCTACAAAGGCATCAAACCCGAGATGTTCATAATGATCTTTCCTTCATCTCTCGACACCATTCCTAAGCAGTGGTTCTATTCTCTTGAACATAAGAAAATTGCAACCTGGGATGATGCCGCAATAGAGTTCGCCAAGCAATACGCAGACAATGCTGAGATTCAAGTCAATATGCGTACTCTAGAGGTTCTTACCCAAAATGAGAAAAAAGGTTCACCGACTTCCTAAGTAGGTGGAGGAAGACTAGCACACAACTTGTTGAACGTCCAGATAAAGCTACTCTTGTGGAAAAGTTCGTGGACAATTTGAGAGCCGTTTATGCAAACCACCTGAGATACCAAAACATAAAGTTTTTCAAAGACTTAACTGTGCTAGGAAGAAGAATTGAGAACGACATCTGAAAGGGGCTATTTGTCTTCACTATATAAGCATTTGTTAATAAATAGGATCATCTTAGTCCTCTTTAAGTTGCCAAAAAACAGTAAAGAAAAAAAGAGCACATGTACTTTCTATTACTCACTTGTTCTACTTTTTACCCTTAAATAGTAGAATAGGCTCAAAATACTTTAGGACGTATCTCTTTAGTGTAGATCACTCGACCTCTTAGAATAAGACTGAACAAGGGCGTGCATTTACCACCTTTTCCATGTCTTGTGGTGTGAAAATTCCTTGATCGCCGTGTCTCTAGGTCACCTCTAGGTTTGGAGACTCCATTTTTCTACCCGATTCATCAATTCCTATATTTCATATGACTAATAGATAAAGACAAATTGCATACTATGCCAAACAATTTAATACCCTTATCATGGGTGCTAGAAAACTAGCTCACCCGAGGGTCAAACCAAATTTTTAGTGCAATCCTGCCTAAAACTATATAAAAAAATTTAGTCTAACGACTGCAAATCAAAAGTCTCAAATATTTTCAAATTTCACAAGACAATATAAAAAAAATCCAATCAATCAATACAAATTCAAAGTGTAAAAAAAAAATAAAAAATCTCTCCAGTAAAAAATTACAAACAAAACAAAGTCCCTCAAATATTCATCTTTTCACATATTTCAGACGAATCTATTCGCAGTTACCATGTCTCCATGCCCTTTGTGACGATCCTTTCATTCATTTAGGTGAGTGAGAGAGATACACAGATCTCCAGTGTCTTCTAACACCATTAGAACCTTCCACTCCATTACATTTTTTTCACCCTTGTTTAGCATCTAAGAAATCGATGGATGTACACTAAGCTTATACGGTCACAAAAGTATTTTGTTTCTATAGTATTAGTTTTGCGTAATTCGCCGAGCTTGTCACTGTAAAGAGGGCAAAACTCATTCAAATTTTCAGGCAAAAAAAAAAACGCACCTCGCATAAACCATGTGCCGCTCGTGCGACACGAAATAAAACCGGCCCCTGGCCAGTTAAAATTAATATCGCTATGCTCTTGCATTTTGACATTTGGATATCCTCATGTCATCAGATAAACTAAATTGGTTTCCTCAGCTTCTCACGTTCTTCGGGGTACAAGCTTTTCCCCATTGCAAATATGATTCGGATAACCATAAAGAGCCAAGTGGAACGGGTATGAACCACATGTTTCTCTGCACCCACCTAGTGGCCCATCATCAACAAGACTCTGCAGTATGTGCCAAGGCAGTCTGGGGAACGGTATCAATCTTGGATTTCCAAATCCTCGTTGGGTTTGCTTTTCGAGACACAAATTGACATTGCCGCCAAATGAGCACACTTATTCAGAGGAATTATTTCACTCATAAGTCTTCATTTCAAACACTTACACATGTCCGGTCATTTCAAACACTTACACATTTCCTTTAAAATTCTTTTTTAAGGGGGTAGCCCGTTTTGCGCCAGTTTAGGCCACCAATGTGCTACATGTACATCATGTAAATTCTATGTGAATTTCGGCAGCATGACGGTAGAAACCGTCGCCTACCAAAACCTGTTTTTAGAATAACTTGCAGGAACAGAGAACACCCAACAGCAAAGACACTCAAATATATACATCAAACTAGGGGCTCTTGCCCGAGACAAAGTCAAAATCCAAATGTACAAAAATAATCCAAAATGTACAAGTCAACGGCAAAACAAAGGACAACTAATTCTCATCGCCACCCAGCTCGGATACAGTCGCCTCAAGAGTGGCAATCTTACCATCCCTGGCCTCTAGCTCCCTCAACAGACGAGTCGTCTTTTCCCCGGACTCCGCCAACTCCCGGTCCAGGTCTCTCTGTGAAGAAGTGTCTCATTTCAATAATTTCATTTCAAAATACATGAAGATACAATAAATATGGAAAGGGAATGAGAGGTTCATACCTGTCGATCCCGGACACTTGAGAGCGCCTCGATGGCCGTAACCTGCAACCGGTTGGCCACCCTCTACAATGCCACGTGCTGAGACGGTGCCACCTATATTCAAATAATGGTCAAATCAAATGCTTTCCTATGCAATGAAAATAATAAAGATAGCCAAAGTTAAAGGCTTACTCTCTAGCATCTGGGGGTAAGCTGGAGGCTTGGCGCCTGCCACCTCGATCTCCTGCAAAGATAAAAAATCTTTAATTGAAGATCGCTCGTCACTTTTCAAATCAATTCAAATGGCTCTTTAATCGACGATTGTTTGTCACTTTTCAAATCAATTAAAAAAACTCTTTAATTGACGATCGTTCGTCACTTTTCAAATCAATTCAAAAAACTCTTTAATTGACGATCGTTCGTCACTTTTCAAATCGATTCAAATGACTCTTTAATTGACGATCGTTTGTCACTTTTCAAACCAATTCAAAAAAAACAACAACAAGCAAGCAATGCTTACCACGATCGGCCAATACGTTAGCCACCAGGACACCCCTTTCAGACATACAATCCGTGGAGCCATCTTTTATCCTCAGGATGTGGCTCGCCACAGCCGAGCAGATTCTTCGGAATGATTCGATCCTGACAGAGTCTTCTGTTACCCATGCTTTGACATGCTTCAAAACCCGCCACCTGATGTTATCATCTCTGCAAGGATTACGTTTCGGGTATGCAATCCGTGGGCCCGTCTTTTATCATCAGAATGTTGCTCGCCACAACCGAGCAGATTCCCCGGAATGATTCGATCCTAACAGAGTCTTCCGTATATCCAGTGTAGCAGTACTCTACAGTTTTCTTTCAATATATATGTTTCCTCCGAGGAGAGTTCGCCTGAGGACACAGACAAGCAGATTCTCGCATATGATATCTTCTCAGCGGCTGACGAGCCTCATTACGCACCCCATTCAAACGGCTGGCGAGCCTCATTACGCACATCATTCAAGCGGCTGGCGAGCCTCATTACGCACCCCATTCAAACGGCTGGCGAGCCTCATAACGCATCCCATTCAAACAGCTGGAAAGCCCCACAGCGCACCTCATTCTAAATAAGAACATGCCTCAGGTATGACTCCTGCTTATGACTGGCGAGCTTTTACACGTAGTCTAATTGACTTTAAACGACCATCCCTGATGGACGACAGACTTTAAAATGATCCCGACGACAGGTCCTTGGTTTAGACCCTTCGAGCCGCCTCGCGTCGCCATAGTCGTCAGGTTGTAATCTTCGATTGACCTGGTGGCTCTACTTTGACATTTGCCTTGTCCAAAGTCAAAATAGAGGCTCTGAAGATACCTCAGTTCTAAAACCTTCAGTCAACCACCGAGTGATGATTGGGCCGCATGTTTGGTACGCGAAACGATTTATGACAATTCGTAAGTTTATCGTCAAGTGATAGCTCAAACACTTGTGTCTACCCCTTGGTCGTGATCTACGCACCGGTACGGTCGTTTTGACAGTCATTAGAGTTCATTTGAAGTCCGGGTCGAAAACTGCTTCATTTTCTAGAAACCGTCTTAAAATGCCGAGTCGGAACGCTCTAGAATATTGTGGATATTTTATTAAATCTTAAAATTCTATCTTTTTGATAAAATATATCTCGTATCTTTTAAAAGGGAAGTATATATCTACCACAATTCCGTAATAGAAACGTGGAAATCTTTTTTCCGCAGAAGGAAACCTCTGGGAAAATAACGCAGTAGGTGCTGCGTCCCTTTGGAGGATCGCATCTCCTGCTGCACCCCTTCTCCAGCCTGTTTTCTACGTTTTCAGAATATTTTCGTGATAAGTTTGTGTTATTCCAAAACTCTTCACATATTCTACTATAAAAGGAGAGGTCCGATCTCACTTTTTAGGCACGCGAGTGTCCGCCCTTCTCTTCTCTCTTTTCATTCTAGACTTTGCTCTACGCTTTGGACATCTACGTGCTTGATCAATAGACCACGTAAGCTCAGATCCTTCTTGTGACAACCCTCGCGAATGCGAAAATAAAACATAACAAGCAAGCAATTTATATAGCGGAAATTACCGTATTTTAAAACCTTTTTACATGCCAAAATAGAAGTACGAGGAATGTCAAATAATTACAAACTTAAAGTATAATATACTACAAGAGACGAAGTCTCTCAAAATGTTATCAATTATCAAAGTTGTTTAGCAATAAGCTAAGAAACGTCCTTCGTGTGAATCGTCGAGGCCAACACTCGCTAGCTGACACCCAAACCAAATAACAACAAGCAAAATCCATCCAAGCAACCTGTTCATCCATGAAAACATGAACACCACAGTCAGTGGGGAGTAACTCCGGGTTCTCCTAGCCATATCACAAATAATATACTTAAACGGTAATATACAAGTAGAAGCATGCATATATATATATACATGTGAATTACGAGAAGGATAAATAGACATTTCAATACATAAAGATATAGGCGCATGAAGTACAAAACGGTAAGCATCATATTATAGATAGACTCGGTGAAAACACTCTTAGGCGACCATATACTCACTAAGGCTTGCATCTCACCGTTAGCGGCATATACTTGATAAAATTGAGACTCGACAAACAAACCACGCCAAGTCATCCAACGGTCACAAATAATCAACATATAAACATCCATCCAAACGTACGAATACGGTGACAACATCTCTCACGGTAAATGACACGCACTACCACCATGTACATAGCAAGTATGATTAAAATCGAATCCACGGGATAAACATTTCATTGAACGCATACACGATTAACATTTCGTATATGTAGACTCATTTCCTCCCGGTAGGACGACGATAATAATACGGTCCTAGTTTAAACCTGGCCAGACTCTCGGAATCACATTTTCCGATTCGACATGCGATAAACATTTCGCATCCAAGACTTGGTCAAACACAGAAGCCGAGTACCCCAAATTAGGTCAACCTTCACGAAAGAGGCGGAAAGAGCACAAGCATCATAAACAAGCGGTACGCTACATGCAATGACACCACCTCGCAAGTATACGACATTTGACGGCCGGGTCGATCAACGCATTGCGTTCGCCTCCCAACAACGTCGTCATTTCCCCACTAAAACATGCATTTAAGCATTAAGGATACATGTCGTCGTTCCAACATTCCAGTCTAACGAGCAAGGAGGTAGCCAGGGAATGAGAGTTCATAGCATATAACAATTAGTGCTCAAATCATAACATATGTAAAACCGACTCAAAAGGGGGATATATGAAAAACCGTCACAAAACATGCGATACATGCGAATGGGATATCATATATTCTAAACATGAATATTTAAAGCTATTACGTAAATTTATACGATAAACGAACCATACAACCTCCTATAAATGAAAGTATAAGAAAATATAGAAAAAGAAAGGCAGCGTGTGCCAGCCGGTCAAGTGGACCGGCCGCCGGCTAACCGGCTGGCGTTTAAGTAACAAATGAAAATCATCAAAAATACAGAGTGATCCAGCCGGTCAAGTGGACCGGCTGCCGGGTACCCGGCTGGACCATATGTCACTTGAGAAAAAGAAGGAAAGATATGGGTGTGTCTCAGCTGGTCGGCTGACCGGTTGCCGGTCGGCCGGCTGAGACTTACTTAACACCAAAATTATCACGTAACACCAATAAAACCTTAGCCAACTCCCAGCCGGTCAGCTGACCGGTCGGCCGGTCGGCCGACTGGGACAATATATGCACGGATCTCATCACTTAACACTAATGAACATCAACAACATCAACTATCATCATCAATCACCAATACTCATTAACAATTATCAACAAATAACAACTATCATCAACAACACAAATCCTATGAATAATCATCCTATCCTAAATACGTTTACTAACATCAAAAACACATCAAAACACGTAATGATATCGAGTAACCCTTCACCTTTACCTTTTCGCGTCTTCAATCCTCGTCTAGGTCCTCCTCTACTAGGTAGTAGTCTTTGTCGAGGTCTTGAAGGTCTCCACCTACAATTAGACAACAAAAGATGAATATAATTCACCTTTGAGAAAGACGAATAAATTGAAAAGTGAGAAAGACGGTAATTTTCTTACCAATTAAGGTAGAGGACGATGAGAGGGGAAGATTATGACAAAAATTAGCGGATTTGAGCAAGGGATGAAGGAGTAGTGTGGAACTTAAGCTTGATCAAAAATGGAGTTTAGGGTTATCGTTATTTGTTGAGGAAGAAGGAGTAAGTGGAAGAATGAGGGAGTTTAGGGTTTAAGGGGATATAAGGTGAGTAAGTGGAAAAACATGGAAAAAGCCCAAAAGCGCCTTAAGGCGTAACTCACACGGAATTTCGAGTAAAGTCGGAATACGAACTCGGATTTGCTAAATTAGACACGAGAAATTAAATTCTAGACTAAAACTAAAATTTCACTGAAAGGTATCCGTATAATATTTTTAATATAAAAATAGGGTACATTTGCGGGTGTTACAATCACCCCACCTTTTAATAATTTTTGCCCTCGAAACTTGAGCGAAAGAAAGATACCTTAATCGAATAGGCTTGGATATCTAATACGCATAGAAGCTTCCGGTTCCCACGTCTCTTCTTCAACATTAGCACATCTCCACAAAAGTTTCACTAAGGGCAACACTTTACTTCTCAACTTCTTGTCCTTGCGATCTAGAATGCGGATTGGCTTCTCTTCAAAGGACAAATTCGGTTCTAGCTCAGGCATTTCAGCTTGAAAGACATGGCTTGGATCACTAATGTACTTCCTCAATTGAGAAACATGGAAGGCATCATGAACTTTATTCAAATTCGGGGGCAAGTCTAACTTGTACGCTACGACACCAATTTTTTTCACAATATCAAAGGGTCCAATGTATTTCGGGCTCAATTTACCCTTTACATCAAACCTTTTAACACCCTTCATCGGAGATACTTTCTAAAACACTTTATCTCCGTCTTCAAATTCCAACGGTTTTCTTCGGACATCGGCATAAGGTTTTTGTCGGTCTTGAGCGGCTTTCATTCTATCACGAATGACCTTCACATGATCAATGGTTTCAACAAGAACATCGAGGCCTAAATCACGAACATCACTCAATTGATTCCAACAACTAGGACTTCGGCATTTTATTCCATAGAGAGCTTCATAAGGAGCCATCTTGATCGAGGCATGGTAACTATTGTTGTAAGAAAACTCCACCAACGGTAGACTCTTTTCCCAACTAGATTGGAAGTCGAGTGCACAAGCCCTAAGTAAGTCTTCTAAAGTCTGAATAGTCCTCTCGGTCTGACCATCAGTAGCGGCATGGAATGCGGTACTCATCAACAATTTACTACCCATGGCTTCTTGTAAGGCCTTCCAAAATCTCGAACAAAACCTCGGATCTCGGTCGGATATGATCTCCTTGGGAACACCATGATATCTAACGATCTCATCAACATAGGCTTTCGCTAGTCGATCTAAACTCCAAGTCTCTTTGATCAGAATGAATCTGGCACACTTGGTCAAACGATCAACAATAACCCACATGACATCTTTTACTTCCAACGGTCCTTGGCAAAGCCATGACAAAATCCATAGAAATAGATTCCCACTTCCATAGTGGAATATCCAAAGGTTGTAGCAATCCACCGGGCCTCTTGTGTTCGATTTTCACTTGTTGGCAAGTAAGACATCTTCCAACATAGGACACAACATCGCCTTTCAAATTCGGCCACCAAATTGTAGCTTCAAGTCTTTATACATCTTATCACCTCCGGGGTGGATAGAATAAGGAGAAAGGTGAGCTTCATCAAGAACTCGCTTTCTCAAGTCAAGAGCATTACATACAAACAAACGGTCATGGAGTCGAAGGACACCTTTGTCATCAATCTTGAAATCTTTAGCTTTTCCTTCTAGAAGCTTGGCTTGAATAGACTTGTAGGTAGGATCATCAACTTAGCTTTCGCGAATCTCGCGGAGAAAAACCAGGTTTGGCAACCATGGCACCAACATAATCAAATCCACTTTCCACGAATTCCAACTTCAACTTTCGAAACTCGGCACAAAGATCTCCGGGTAATACCCACATAGCATTCAAGGCATGAGAAAATTTCCTACTAAGAGCATCGGCAACATCATTGGCCTTTCCTTCTTGGTATAACAACTCAAAATCATAGTCATTCACCAATTCCAACCATCTTTTTTGTCTCATATTCAACTCCTTTTGAGTAAATATGTACTTAAAACTCTTGTGATCGGTAAATATGCGACAACGAACACCAATAAGATAGTGTCTCCACACTTTCAAGGCATGAACCACGGCGGCTAATTCCAAATCATGAGTAGGGTAGTTCACTTCATTAACTCTCAACTGTCTCGAGGAATAAGCAACCACTTTCCTACTTTGCATAAGTACACAACCCAAACTCATCTTGGAAGCATCACAATAGACATCAAAGTCTACACCATCTTCAGGTAAATTTAACACTGGGGCGGTAGTCAAACTTTTCTTTAACTCTTGAAAAGCGGCTTCACAAGCTTCATTCCTTACGAACTTGGTTTCTTTCTTCAACAATTGAGTCATCGGTCTAGCAAGCTTTGAGAAATCTTGGACAAATCTACGGTAGTAACCAGCTAAACCAAGAAAACTTCGGACTTCTCTAACATCGGTTGGACTCTTCCAATCAACCACAGCTTCAATATTAGAAGGGTCTACCATTACACCTTCTTTAAAAATTACATGCCCAAGAAAGGACACCTTAGGTAACCAAAATTCACACTTGGAGAATTTGGCAAACCACTTTTGACGACGAAGGACACCCAAAATAGTCCTAAGATGAATAGCATGCTCTTCTTCGGTCTTGGAGAAAATAAGGATGTCGTCGATGAAAACCACCACACACTTGTCAAGGTACTCACTAAAAGTGCGGTTCATTTGATCCATGAAAATAGTGGGAGCATTCGTCAATCCAAATGGCATCACCTTGAACTCAAAATGACCATACCTTGTACTAAAAGCGGTCTTCGGTATATCGGCATCACGGACAGGAATTTGGTGATATCCGGATCTCAAATCAATCTTGGAAAAAGTAGAAGCACCCTTTAGTTAATCGAACAAATCTTCAGTTTTTGGCAAAGGATACCTATTCTTGATTGTAATCTGGTTCAACTCACGGTAGTCAATACAAAGTCTCATGAAACCATCCTTCTTTTTCACAAAGAGAACGGAAGAACCCCAAGGTGAGGCACTCGGTCGAATGAAACCTTTTTCAATCATATCATCAAGCTGCTTCCTTAACTCTTTCAATTCTGTTGGAGCCATACGGTATGGAGCTTTAGCTATGGGTCCGGATCCAGGCACAAGATCAATGGAAAACTCAACATCACGCTCGGGAGGGATCCCGGGCAAGTCTTCGGGGAATACATCAACGAATTCACGTACTATAGGTACATCTTCAATCTTTGGTAAGGAGGTAGTTGAAGAAGTCACAATACACAAGAATGCTTGGTGACCCTTTCTTACCATACTCACCAACTTCATTGCGGAAATCAATTGCACACCCATTCTGGAATAAGATCCCTCATAGGTTATTCTAACTCCTAAAGGACTCTTTAAATAAATCTTTTGATCTCTACACTCGAATCTAGCATGGTACAACACTAGCCAATAAATACCTAGAATTACATCAAACTCTCTTAGAGGAAACTTAAGGAGATTAGCAGGAAAGATAGTACCCGCAATAGAGATTGGGAAATTAGGGTAAAGAGTAGAACAAGAGATAATTTCTCCGGATGGTAAGGATATGGGAGTATCCTCACTAGAAGTAGGCTCGATAGATAATTTATCAACATAAGTTGAAGACACAAAGGACATAGAAGCACCGGTATCAAATAGAATAAGACACGGTTGCTCTAAGATTGAGAACATACCCGTAATTATCTCCGGATGAGTATCGGCTTCGGCTCGGCTAAGAACAAAGATAGATCCCTTGGGTTTGGCAATTGGAGGGGGCAACTTCCGATCGGGGCAATCATCATAACGATGACCCGTCTTTTGGCAAAAGAAGCAAACATAAGGTCGGTTGAAGCATGCTACACCAGGGTGGTGTGGTTGTCTTCAACGGTTACATAAGCGACCTTGAGCTTGAGGAGGAGCATAGGGCCTATGAGCCACGTTAGAATTAGCTCAGGGAATGAAAGGAGTCCTTGTATTTGCATTTGGGGGAGGATTGAATCTTCTCTTGTTGGCATAGGCATTGGAAGACGAGGGAGTAAACAACCTTTTCCCATAGAAGTTTGGCCTAGGAGTGAAGGAAGGAGGGGGACTCTTCATCATTGCTTCATCTTGGATAGCCTTCATGGAGTTCTCGGCCCATAGTGCTTCATCATACAATTTTTTCCAAAAGAGGTAGAATTTCTCCTCACTTTGCTTTGGAGTAAAGCACTAAGCTTGTTGCGGTAGTAGAAAGCTCGGTCCTCATCATCCTTGATAAGGCTTGGAGCAAAGTGAGCAAGTTTGTTGAATTGTGTGGTGAAGTCTTGTGCCGACAAGTCACCGTACTTGAAATCAATGAATTCCTTGAGCCTTTGTTGCTTGAGCTCCTTAGGATAAAATCGGCCTTCAACAAGGCGTAATCTTACACCTAGCGGTGGGATAAGTAATCGCCCACCAATTGTCGGCTTCCCTCTCTAGGAAGTGCTTAGCAATCCTTACCCTGTCTTCTTCACAGACTCGATATAAGTCAAATTGCATCTCCATCTCCCGAAACCATTCCGAGAGCTCGGTAGGGTCCGACTCTCCACCATAAGGCGTAATCTTACTCCTAGCTATCTGGCTAGCCACCCAAGCGTAGCCTCCTTGGTGATTGTCTTCTCTATGAGGAGGGACTTGGTCGGCGTGAGCGTTAGCCGCATCTTGTTGGTTTCTCAGAACTTGAGTAAGAGCATCAAGAATGACGTTCTCTACTACTCGAGGTCTAACCATGTTCATAAGAAACAAAAATAAAACAAGTTAATCCTAACACTTAGCATAAACAAGGAGACTACCAAGTAAAGTCCTTAATATCTACCCATCTCTCATTTATTATTTCAAGGTCAAGTAGTTTAAGTTTAGGGTTCACGTGTGTGCGTCGGGAGCGTTAAAGCTTTGATACCAACTGTGACAACCCTCGCGAATGCGGAAATAAAACATAACAAGCATGCAATTTATATAGCGGAAATTACCGTATTTTTAAAACATTTTTCCATGCCAAAATAAAGTACGAGGAATGTCAAATAATTACAAACTTAAAGTATAATATAATACAAGAGACGAAGTCTCTCAAAATGTTATCAATTATTAAAGTTGTTTAGCAACAAGCTAAGAAACGTCTAGGGGTGAATCGTCGAGGCCAACGCCCGCTAGCTCACACCCGAACCCAAAAACAACAAGCAAAATCCATCCAAGCAACCTGTTCATCCATGAAAACATGAACGCCACAGTCAGTGGGGAGTAACTCCGGGTTCTCCCAGCCATATCACAAATAACATACTTAAACGGTACTACACAAGTAGAAGCATGCATATATATATATACATGTGAATTACGAGAAGGATAAATAGACATTTCAATACATAAAGATATAGGTGCATGAAGTACAAAACAGTAAGCATCATATTATAGGTAGACTCGGGGAAAACACTCTTAGGCAACCATATACTCACTAGGGCTTGCATCTCACCGTTAGCGGCATATACTTGATAAGATTGAGACTCGACAAACAAACCACGCCAAGTCATCCAACGGTCACAAATAATCAACATATAAACATCCATCCAAACGTACGAATACGGTGACAACATCTCTCACGGTAAATGACACGCACTACCACCATGTACATAGCAAGTATGATTAAAATCGCATCCACGAGATAAACATTTTCCTGAACGCATACACGATTAACATTTTGTATATGTAGACTCATTTCCTCCCGGTAGGATGACGATAATAATACGGTCCTAGTCTAAACCTGTCCAGACTCTCGGAATCACATTTTCCGATTCGACATGCGATAAATATTTTGCATCCAAGACTCGGTCAAACACAAAAGCCGAGTACCCCAAATTCGCTCAACCTTCACGAAAGAGGTGGAAAGAACACAAGCATCATAAACAAGCGGTACACTACATGCAATGACACCACCTCGCAAGTATACGACATTTGACGGCCGGGTCGATCAACGCATTGCGTTCGCCTCCCAACAACGTCGTCATATCCCCACTAATACATGCATTTAAGCATTAAGAATACATGTCCTCGTTCCGACATTCCAATCTAACGAGCGAGGAGGTAGCCAGGGAATGAGAGTTCATAACACATAACAATTAGTGCTCAAATCATAACATATGTAAAACGGACTCAAAAGGGGGATATATGAAAAACCGTCACAAAACATGCGATACAAGCGAATGGGATATCATATATTCTAAACATGAATATTTAAAGCTATTACGTAAATTTATACGATAAACAAACCATACAAACCAGTATAAATGAAAGTATAAGAAAATATAGAAAAAGAAAGACAGCATGTGCCAGCCGGTCAAGTGGACCGGCCGCCGGCTACCCGGCTGGCGTTTAAGTAACAAATGAAAATCATCAAAAATACAGAGTGATCCAGCCGGTCAAGTGGATCGGCTGCCGGCTACCCGGCTGGACCATATGTTACTTGAGAAAAAGAAGGAAAGATATGGGTGTGTCTCAGCCGGTCGGCCGGCTGAGACTTACTTAACACCAAAATTTTCACGTAACACCAATAAAATATCAGCCAACTCCCAGCCGGTCAGCTGACTGGCGGCCGGTCGGCCGGCTGGGACAATATATGCACGAAACTTATCACTTAACACTAATGAACATCAAAAACATCAACTATCATCATCAATCACCAATACTCATTAACAATTATCAACAAATAACAACTATCATCAACAACACAAATCCTATGACTAATCATCCTATCCTAAATACGTTTACTAACATCAAAAACACATCAAAACACGTCAAGATATCGAGTAATCCTTCACCGTTACCTTTTCGCGTCTTCAATCCTCCTCTACTAGGAGTAGTCTTTGTCGAGGTCTTGAAGGTCTCCACCTACAATTAGACAACAAAAGATGAATATAATTCACCTTTGAGAAAGACGGATAAATTGAAAAGTGAGAAAGACGGCAATTTTATTACCAATTAAGATAGAGGACGATGAGAGGGGAAGATTATGACGAAAATTAGCATATTTGAGCAAGGGATGAAGGAGTAGTGTGGAACTTAAGCTTGATCAAAAATGGAGTTTAGGGTTATGGTTATTTGTTGAGGAAGAAGAAGTAAGTGGAAGAACGAGGGAGTTTAGGGTTTAAGGGGATATAAGGTGAGTAAGTGGAAAAACATGGAAAAAGCCCAAAAGCGCCTTAAGGCGTAACTCACACGGAATTTCGGGTAAAGTCCGAATACGAACTCGGATTTGCTAAATTAGACACGAGAAATTAAATTCTAGACTAAAACTAAAATTTCGCTGAAAAGTATCCGTATAATATTTTTAATATAAAAATCGGGTGTTACACTTCTGAGTACCTGTCACGTTGCATGACTGACCCATTTGACCACTACACAATCAATCAATTCAATCAATTTAAACCCTCTAACGAGGGCACTTTCTACGTACATTCGTGTCGAGCAATCAATAAACGTTAACTTAGTTAATCTCGTTTTGACAAACATGTTAGTCTAAGGGTGTAAATCCCATCTTTTGTTTCTATTTTTTTTCCGTTCAATTTAATTTAAGATTCACATCAGAAGTAAGTTCAAAATCAATTTTCAAAACAAATTTTTTTTGCAGTCGTCAGACGTCGAGAAGAAACGCAGTAGCATCTGCGCGTTTTGGAAGAATCGCAGCACATGTTGCGCCTCTTCTAGAGGCTGCCCCTGCTCATGGTCTTCTTCTTCGTCCTCTGGTTCCTGCGATTTTGTTATTTTGTTATTCCTTTTCTATTTTATAGTCTTTAATATAAAACGTTTTGTCTTTAAGTCAAAATTGGGTCTTGGAGATTCTATTAATTCATATTAAGTCTTTGAAATTCGTTATTGATACAAATTATAGTAATTAATATGTTAAACCACTTCTACTCGAGTTGTAGGTCAATAATCAACCGTAAATATAAAAAAAGAATGTTAAATGTTCGCGATTCTGACTTCACATTCAGAATTCAACTCAAGAATAGACGCAATGAGCCTTGCGCTTCTTCCAGAGGACGCAACTGTTGTTGCGCCTATTCTGGGTTGACTTCTGTCCCTGAACTTCCATTCTCGCTTTAACGTAGCTTTAATTACGTAATTAACTAACTATTAATCGTAATATCGCTCTTAATATTTCACTTTTAGTTTTCAAATCTTTTCTTTTTCTTCAAATCTCCGTTTTGAATATATTTCTGACGTAGATCCCGTAATCTGTTGTAATCTTATTTAGTCGTCATAATTGTATGATTTTGCTTCTCTCTCGTATGTAATTAATTCTAAATTCCCAATTTCGACATAATTGAGTGCCAATTACGTGTTCACCGACATAGTCTAATTCACATGCTAGGATTAAAATGTTGAATGGTTCATTGCATGCATATAATCGATAACATATCAAGTACAAACGATTTCCCTAATCATTAGTATAGGCCGCTCTCGAGGCGGGCATGATTAGGTGTTCGATTAAAGAGCTTCCTAATACGTACGCTCACCCCTTACTCAAGATCTCTGTGAACATCCGTGTTCATTGGCATCCACGAGAGTCATTCAAGACATAGAATGCTAAGGGTAACGAGTTCTTAGTGTTCATGTCATTACATTGTATCTTGACATGGCATAAAGTAATCGAACTGTTCCAATTTCCCATAAAAATTGGTGGCGACTTCACAAATACGTATTTTTACGCTTGTCCTCTTAAGCATGCCCTTTATGTGCCCCTCCCCTCCGTGTACCACAGTTTGGCAACTGCGCTGGGGATTATTCACTTACGTGTTACCCAGGGTGAAACTTGAACAAGGTTAGGGAAAAGCTTGTACGTGACAATTGTCGGTTTTCATTACTCGACCTTCTTAGGCCCAACCCCACCCATTCCGATCAATCGTCTAGTATAGACACTCCAATTTATTAACTGGGCCTAAGGATGGATATCGATTGACGTCAACCATACCGCGATACGTACTCATGTTAGTATAGAGGGGAAATGGACTAGGAATCGACCTTTCTCATGTTTTGAGCAGACCTCTCCACAGAACCGGGTTTGATTGCTTGGTATGGCAACCCAACCTCAGTTCCAAATCCTATTGCCAACCACCCATAGATGATTGGGCCGCATGTTTGGTACGCGAAACGATTTATGACAATTTGTACGTTTATCGTCAAGTGATTGCTCAAACACTTGTGTCAACCCCTTGGTCATCATCTACACACCGGTACGGTCGTTTTGACAGTCAATAGATTCATTTGACGTCCGGGTCGAAAACCGCTTCATTTTCTAGAACCCTTTTTAAAATGCCGAGTCGGAACGCTCTAGAATATTCTGGATATTTTATTAAATCTTCAAATTTTATATTTTTGATAAATTATATCTCGTATATTTTAAAAGGGAAGTATAGATCTACCACAATTCCGTAATAGAATCGTGGAAATCTTTCTTCCGTAGAAGGAAACCTCTGGGGAAATAACGCAGCAGGTGCTACGTCCCTTTGGAGGATCGCACGTAGCTCCTGCTGCGCCTCTTCTCCAGCGTGTTATCTCCGTCTTCAGAATATTTTCGTGATAAGTTTGTGTTATTCCAAAACTCTTCACAATTTCTACTATAAAAGGAGAGGTCCGATCTCACTTTTTAGGCACGCGAGTGTCCCGCCCTTCTCTTCTCTCTCTGTATTCTAGACTTTGCTCTAAGCTTTCGACATCTACGTGCTTGATCAATCGACCACGTTAGCTCAGATCCTCTTGAGTACCTGTCACGTTGCATGACCGACCCATTTGACCACTACATAATCAATCAATTCAATCAATTTAAATCCTCTAACGAGGGCACTTTCTACTTACATTCGAGACGAGCAATCAATAAACGTTAACTTAGTTAATCTCGTTTGTCAAACATGTGAGTCTGAGGGTGTAAATCCCATCTTTCGTTTTTATTTATTTTTTGTTCAATTTAATTTAAGATTCACTTTAGAAGTAAGTTCAAAATCGATTTTCAAAACAAAACCTTGTTAAAAAAACCTTTTAAGCAGTCGTCAGATGTCGAGAAGAAACGCAGTAGCAGTTGCGCCTTTTGGAAGGATCGCAGCACATACTGCGCCTCTTCTAGAGGCTGCCCTGCTCCTGGTCTTCTTCTTCGTCCTCTGGTTCCTGCGATTTTGTTATTTTGTTATTCCTTTTCTATGTTATAGTCTTTAATATAAGACGTTTCGTCTTTAAGTTAAAATTGGGTCTTGGAGATTCTATTTATTCATATCAAGTCTTTGAAATTCGTTATTGATACAAATTATAGTAATTAATGTGTTAAACCACTTCTACTCGAGTTGTAGGTCAATAATCAACCGTAAATATAAAAAAAAGAATGTTAAATGTTCGCGATTCTGACTTCACATTCAGAATTCAACTCAAGAATAGACGCAATGAGCCTTGCGCTTCTTCCAGAGGACGCAACTGTTGCTGCGCCTGTTGTGGGTTGACTTCTGTCCCTGAACTTCCATTCTCTCTTTAACGTAGCTTTAATTACGTAATTAACTAACTATTAATCGTAATATCGCTCTTAATATTTCACTTTTAGTTTTCAAATCTTTTCTTTTTCTTCAAATCTCCGTTTTGAATATATTTCTGACGTAGATCCCGTAATCCGTTGTAATCTTATTTAGTCGTCATAATTGTATGATTTTGCTTCTCTCTCATATATAATTAATTCGAAATTCCCAATTTCGACATAATTGAGTGCCAATTACGTGTTCACCGACATAGTCTTATTCACATGTTAGGATTTAAATGTTGAATGTTGCATTGCATGCATATAATCGATAACATATCAAGTACGAACCATTTCCATTATCATTAGTAGAGGCTGCTATCGAGGCGGGCGGGATTAGGTGTTCGATTAAAGAGCTTCCTAATACGTACCCTTACCCCTTACTTTAGATCTCTTTGAAAATCCATGTTCATTGGCATCCACGAGAGTCATTCTAGACATAGAATGCTAAGGGTAACGAGTTCTTAGTGTACATGTCATTTCTTTGAGTCTTGACATGACATAAAGTATTCGAACGGTTCCAATTTCCAATAAAAATAGGTTGCGACTCCACAAAATGCGTATTTGTACGCTTGTCCTCCCAAGCTCCCCCCTTCCGTGGTTCTCCTAGTGTACCACACCCATACAGTCTGCCTATGTGATCAACTAGTCATCTCTCATGACTCTATGGCACTTGAACTTGCCATCAATTGCATCACACTCCAGTCACTTTGGAGACGTCACCTCATATAAGCAACTAGGGGCCAATGCTATGTTAATCCAGTTTAATTTATTAGGGTTTAAAGCTGTCACTACAACCTATTTGGATATAACAAAGCACAAAATTAGTTTTTAGAAACTCAAACGATAAATGTGATTATTATATATGAACAATCAACATAATGTTATTGCTTCGTATCTTATATTCTAAAGTATAAAGTTTCCATGATACTACATGGCGATCTTGTCCAAATGCAAAAAGGCTTGGGTAGTGGATATACCACGTGTCCATTTATTCCAACCTTGTGAATTGCTTTTTCCTTCCATTCAATGTCATCTCTTATGACATGAATTCATCTAAGCACATGTCTAGATCTCTATCTAGAGTAGGGATTTTTAACTTGAAAGATGCTTCCACTTCCTATCATGATAACTATGTGATAGGTATCTTGGTGAAAGGATCTACTATTAGTTCCTTATAAGCCACCTTATTCTTATCATAATGTACTAAGACTCCATTTGTAGAATTCTTAATGATTGACTCTTCAATCATTCTTTAGTTATTCGCCTTTAATATAACAAAATTAGCCTAGGATTTCGACAAATCCTCATAATTTTGGAAACTTGGGTTTGTGTAACCTTTAACACATAACTAAGTTATCACTACCAAACATAAGAATGAATCCCTTGTTCTCATCGAGAACCTCATGGATGTTCTTGAAGGCTATGCAATGACTCTCTTATGGATTAATTTGTTATTGGCTTGTCATGCTCCAAGCATATAAGTAATCAAGGTATGTGCATATCATGGCATACATGATTGGTCTAATGGCGGAAACATTAGTAATTGATTTCATGTGATCAACAACTCTTAATTTCAGTGGATGTCTATGACTGTTCCGTAGTGATCCCACTTTCATCAATATGAATAACTTCATTATCATGTTGATACTTAGATGAAGGATCTTGATTTATATAAGATTCTCATCTTGATGCCAATATCCTCTCTCATCTATCACTATAGATTTTGGATACTTGAGATGCGATATGCATCTTCCAAGTCTTTCATCTAGAAGTCATTTTCCAAATACTCCTTCACGGAAGGCAGTGTCAGTACATCATTCCCAATAATTAATATGTCTCTTACATACAAGACATGAAAGACAATTTACTCCCACTAATCTTCATGTCCATACATGATTTTAACTCTCACGACCATTATTAATATAATTTAGTGGGTTAACTCTTTAACCGATTCTACAATTAGAATTCTTGGTCGATGAAATACCATTTTTGTCATCTTTAGCCCGGAATACATGAGCCACGAAACCTAATCTTTTCGTTGAGAACAACCAAATTTCGATGTAATAACAATTTATTACCACACTTACCCAACGTAAAAAGGAAGCACCTTGGTGAGCCGAGCCTACAACCTAATGAAATTGGGATTCATGGGTTCTACTATTTGTCAAGGCTAAATCTCAATTAATAAAATAGAGGTCAAGTCAATTTATTATCTATCTCCTTTAAATGAACTAAATTGGTGATCTATCGATAATTATAATTGACACGGTCGATTACTCGATAAATTGCTGATCAGGCCTGTCGCAAGCCCAATACAAAGATAAATTACCCAGACTAAGCTAATAACAAATTAATCTAATTAGGAAAGTAGGGGTCGATCCTCAATGAAATGGTGTTTCCTATGGAATGTGAAATGTCTCGCAATTGAGTTCTATCTAACGAATATCTGGGTTTTGGGATTTTGATATCTAAACTAATATAAAGCATAAATGAAAACAAAATAAAAACAAATGAAAACAATAAAGCAAGTAATGAAAAGCATCTAGGGAAATAGGTTCACACATGTAGATTGACATATTGATGAAATTGGATATGGAACATGCAAATAATTCGTTGTGAGTTCGTAAGAATGATGTGTTCATTACAATCATAGATGGTCTAGCAGGCTTTTTAGGCGATTTACTAGGTCTTAATCTACCATGTCATGCTTTGTCTATTCAATTCGCGCATTTCTACCTTGGAAAAGAATTCCATTTTAGTCGATGATTTCCGGCCAGAAGTCGTTAACTATCGTTACAATCCAAACATGCATAGACACAACGTTTTAAAGGCACAATTTCTTTTATCCAATTAACATCTTTTAATCAATCTAACATGGCTACCCTACACCCTAGAAAGGATGACTACTCACTCATGATGATATCTATGTCTAAAATGATATTAACAATGAAAACTAGGATTGACATGTTTATTTGATTTTGACTCTTTATATGGCGATAATAACGACGCTAATTGACAATCTAGGAAATGAAACAACAATTATAACGGTACTACAATGAATCTAAGACAATATGTAAAGCGAATAACAATCTAATGGAAAACAATAAGAACATTAAACAAGGGATAAAACAGAAATACCTATATGACGATCAATGACGATAACGATAACAATAATAGAAATTCCTTGCACATAATAAACGATCCTTGAATTACAACGCTTGAACCACACAAAGGAGATTACAAGGATTGAAACTCTTATTAATCTAAGCTAATATTTTGATATGAAAAGGACAGAAATAATCTAAGAACTAAAGACTAAAGAAGAAGAAAATGAGAGAAGGGAGGCTAGTTCCCCCTCTTCCTAATCTAAGGAGAAATGTAAGAAGTGAAGAGAAGTATGAGAAGAAGGTTGTTGTTTGATGATATGAGATGAGAGGCTAGATCATCTATTTATAGTATTAGGGTTTCGTGGAGAAGAGGTCGGGCATTAAACACATAGGACAAAAGTAGGAAGAAGAAGCCGTCATGCTCGGATCAGCAAGGATACCCGATCGGGTACACACTTACCCGATCGGGTAAGTGGTCTTCTGGAAGCTCTTGACTATCGTTTCATCTTCCTTTGCTTTGACTTGACTTCCAACATCCCCCTTGACCTCTTGAGTCGGGTTTGTTGATAGGGTTTGATGTAAAGTGATGAATTCTTCCGCCTAATTGATTGATCTTCCGACAACTACGAAACTGTCTTTGCTTCTTGTCTCTTTCGAATTAGTGAACCTTCTTGAAATGCCTTTCACTTGGTCAAGCTTGCTTCTTCAAATCGTCGGGTTCTAGGCAAATGCTCGGGAATATAGAAAAAGGGCGTAGAAACGTCAATTTCCCTACAAAACAGGTTAGAACATAGGAATTCGCCTAGAAGACGATATTAGCTCATAAAATGGCTTAACAAAGCACAAATGACATACAAAACCGAGCTAAATTGGGGGTTAAAATCATACAAATATTCACTTATCAATTGCATGTGTTGTTTATATGGCGATTTGGCATGCATGTAACATATAAATAAAATGCAAGCAATAAAGTAAATTCCTAGTATGACCTTCCTAGAAATATTAAATCAAATATTCTTTTTACAAATTCAGAAACCAACTCCTTTGGTCCTTATAACTTCATGTGCATGCCTCCCAAGGACACCATCTTTTTCGGAACGCCTTTCCGAATGGCTCCGCCTTTAGGAAACTTTGGAATTACAAATAATTACAAAATGTATAATAAAATTACAAGAATTTCCTATTATACATATGTGCAAATTGAATATTACAATAAAAGTGATACGAGATCACAAAATATTACAACCGAATCAATATTCCTTTACATTACGGGTAATATTGATAAAGACTAAGGCCATACTAAGACAAATTACATAATTTAAAATTACATAAATCCAAAAATGAAATTCATCCATACAAAATGAAGCAAAATTATATGTAATACACATGCAATATAATGTGCCAAATCGCCATAATAAAATTATATCGTATATAACCCGGTTTTATGAAAATGCGTGATAATAACCAATTAAAATCTCAAATCAATACTTAAATCAAATTTAAGCCAAATTTAATTATTCTAACTATTTTAGGACTCAAAAATTTGTCTCCACTAATTCTTTGACAATAACTCAATTTGGTTTTGCATTATTGCTCATTTTTTACCCTTATTAACATAACATTTATGCAATAATTCCAAATTTAATTACAATAATTTATAAATTTGAATATTAAAATTTTGAATATTCTGTAACATTTCCAAGACCTTCAATATGTCAAAATTTTGGTAAAAAAATTAAGAATCATTTTAGAGAAAAATATAGTTGCAATTAATCGATTTTATTAAATAAAATGCTTAAAACATACGAAAATTAATCTAATTAATTTTATAATTTTTTATCTGATACTTATAATATATTTGCAACATATGATAATTTTCGCATGCCAAAATTTTTTTTTATCTATTTTTGCTAAAATAGTCACCATTTATGTCATTTTATCCATTAAAAATCATAAATCATGAAAACAAATCATATTTATCTTAACTTTTACATATAGTAGGTGCAATATGAATGTGACATCATACTAAAATTTCATAGGATAATTCAAATTTTAACTATTTTTAGTCATAAATAGTTCATTTTACTCATTAAAATGTGTTTATTTAACTAAAAATCATTAAATAAAGTAATAATACTCCATATATCATCAAAATGAACTAAAATCATTTTAGAACCAGAAGGTATATCATGCATAAAAATTTCGTGACTTTATCATATAAAATACAAATTTCTAGTTTTATTTGGTTACATCAACTAATAAAACCGATTTCCATGCAACATCCTTATGCTCTGATACCAATTGTTAGGTTCATTAACCTACTCGTAAGACACTTCTTAAGAATGAATAATTAACTATTTAATTAGTTCATTTAGATCTAGTGCATGCAGACAATATAAAACAATGATGAGAGAAAAAATTTGTTTCCTCACATTGATTTGGACGAATTGGGCACAAGAATAGGACACCTTCCTATTCTTCTTCTTGAGCTAAATGAATATCGGATGAGCTTCCCTAAGCTCCAAGTGTAGAAGCACTCCTATAAGTTTCACCTAGACTATCCCAAATCTCTTTTATATTATTTTACTAGAATAATGTAAGAGAATCCCTTGATAATAATACTAATACAACTATTACTACTCTTAGTAATATTGTATGCTGTTAGTAATATATTGTGGATACGGAAAATCGCATCCACGGGTAAAAAAACGTGAGTTTTAAAAGTCTTTAAAAAACATATTTTAAACTTAGCATTTGAAAGGAGTCGCCACTAAATTTTTATGGAATTTAGAAAACCGATTTAGAGATAAAGGATTCGTGTGAGGTTACGTGTTAGGAAGACAATTTTAACTTCATTAAAAAGCACCAACCCCGCCCGTAATAAAACGGTCTCTACTAAGCATAATGAATGGCTATTTGGAACGAGTTATGTTTAATGCAACCATGCGATTTAACCTTAACATGTGACGTCAGTTCTATGTCGGTTTTAATGCTAGTCAGTTCATTTAAAACTAATCTAGTTATAAACAAACAAAAGAGAAGGGAAGAGAGCACTCTTACTCGTATCATAAGAACGATTAACGCACATTAGGGGTTAGTAAATAACACATACAATATGATAAAGAACGGTAAAACAATAGAAGAACGATAAAGAAAGACGAAAACTAAAAAGGAAAGAGAAGTATTAATGCACCCTCAACATACATATATCGTTGACTGTTGTCTTAAGTCGTAATCGATAGTAAAGTATAAACCGAGGGACCGTCGTCGACGAGATTGAACTTGAACACGTTTTTTTGTAAAAGACAAATTTGTGCAACGTTTTTCAAACGCTCATAAAATCTTTCTTACTTGATGGATCGTCGATCCGAAATATGTTTTGAAAACTAGACAAAGAAAAATAGGTTTGATTTGGCAGACAGACACGCGAAACAGAGCAGGGGCTTTTCTGTTTTGTGCGGCACTTTTGAGTTGTTTTTAGGGTTTTTTTGTGTGCCATTCTCGAGTGTTTCTTGTGTGTATGATGTAGATGAATGTTCAACCTGTTTAATGAAGGTGGTGGTGGGTTTATATAGGGAGTTTGGAGGGGTTAGAATCGGTTTTGAGGTGGATGGTTGCAGTTTTCGTTGGCTGCCTTTGTGATGTGAACTAGGTTAGGTTTAGGGTTTATTGAGGGGGTTTGCTTGATGGGTAAGGTACCTAATATGGGTAGGATAGTAGAGTATGGGTTAGGGTTAATGGTTAGGTGTGACAACCCTCGCGAATGCGGAATAATAAAACAAACAAGCATGTGAATTATAATGCGGAAATAGGTAGTTTTAAAAACCTTTAAACATGCAAGTTATATAACACGAGGAGTGTCAAAATATTACAACTAAGTAAGGAAATACAACAAAGAGACGGGGTCTCTTAAAATGTTAGCAAAGAACAAGTGTTTAGCAAAACTAGCTAATATCGTCTAGAGGTAAAATCTTCCAGGGACAACGCCCGCTAGCTCACACCCGAACCCCAAAATATCATATCCAAAAAGTCATCCATGCAAGCAACCTGTTCATTCATGAAAAACATGAACGCCACAGTCAGTGGGGAGTAACTCCGGGTTCTCCCAGCCATATCACATCAAACGTACATATAAGGAAATACAAAAGTAAAGTCATGCATATATATATATCCATGTGAGTTACGATAAGAATAGATAGGCAATACGAGATATAATGATAAGATCATGTGGAAATCAAATCCGTAACCATCATGTTATTCAACGACTCGGGAAAGACACTCTTAGGCAATCGAATACGCTCACTAGGGCTTGCATCTCACCGTTAGCGGGATAAGATTGATAAGATTGAGACTCGACAGACAAACCAAGTCAAGTCATGCGATGATCACGATAAATACAACACATTATCATCCATTCACGAACCAAGACATTGACGGTGTCCAATCGTGCAATGACCATGAACAATATCATGAAATCACGCATTCAAAGACGACACAAGACGACAACTCTCACGGTAAATGAAACGCACTAGCATCGTGTACGTGGCAAGTATGATTAAAAGGCATCCACGGGATAAAAC